>JASANB010007117.1:0-82681 GCA_030248155.1 Sabatieria punctata
AAGTGTTGCGCACCAACTTGACACGACTGCCGAGCTACCCGTTTACTTCGCAAGACTGAGATCTTCATACATTCCTTCACACAACACCTTAATCTAATCGCTCCATCACCAAAACACACAACATCTGCTGTACCGACCTCTAGCCAAAACATCACACTAATCACCCCAATTCCTGACATTCTAAAACTACTGTTTCCCAGCAAGTTAATAACAAATAGCAAGTTAATTAATTTTTGGGCGAAATCGGCTAGTAAATAGCAAATTCCTAGCAAGTTAATTTTGGCAAAGCGCCGCCTAGCAAATAAATAGCTAGTTTATTTTGGATTGAGGGAGCGAGAAATTTGCTAGGAATTTGCTAGCAATTTACTAGGAATTTGCTAGCTTCGAACATATTCATCCATTATCCCTATCTTTCCCAGCTTGTCCTGGGACCTAATGTGCTGCCAGGTTGGTCAAGGACCCAAGCTTGGTTACGCTACGCATATAGCTAAAGTAGGGCTAATAGCCAAATACGTATGGGCGAAAGTCAGTTTCCAGGCTGACAGTAGATTCGGCAAATAGAAAACTGAAATGAATGTGAATGTGTTCATGTTAGGCATAAACTTATATAGAGTTGCTGGTGATTCTCTTTCTGCTGTTGCTTGTTCAGCTTGTTGAACTGAGATACAATGTATAGTTTTGATTTTAAACGGTACCGGGGGTTTCCCTTACAAGACAAACAAGAAAATGCCCAAACTGGTTACTTTTGATGCCCTTTTGAAAACCATGATCCTATAATAACTATGGTCATCTTATAATCGGAAAATCTCGCAGGCATCATTTGGTTGAGCGAAAAATTTGTAGCAAATTCTAGCAAATTGATAGCAAATAGATAGCAAATTTCTAGCAAATAGCAAGTTAATAACAAATTAAATTTGAAATTGCAGCGTCTAGCAAGTAAATAGCTAGTAAATAAAATTCCTGACAGGTACAAGCAAGTTAATAGCAAGTTAATTAGAAAATTAATTAACTGGGAAACAGTATCTAAAACTCACACGACACAAACCAACTCAATTGCAACATCCCACCATTCCAAGCTGACACGTCCTCGTGTAGCCCAACTAAATACAGCAACCAAAAACCGGACAACCAAAAACCAACTATCCTGCAGTAATTGCAACATTCCACCAACAAACCATGACAATCAACTAGCAAGTGAGCAACCCAAGCAGTATATACATAGAAGATAATATTAGATAATATAGAATACTGCAGAGAATATGAGATACAGTTGGTTACAAATACAGTAGTATGACGTTTGTGGGAAATAACGAAGAAATATAGAATGTATATGTCAAAAGACTACATAAGACGTAGTCAGTAATGTAGTGGTATACAGAACTAATGTGCATAGAAGGCAATATAGAGATATGTAAGGGAAAAGCAAGCGAAGTATACAGTAGCATGGCAATATGTGAAAAGCGTGAATATAAGTAGATAACATGATGAAGAAATATGCGTTCAACACAGAAGGATGGCACAAATAAATAACAATCCACACAGAACATCCACGCAGGGATGCACACATAAACACGCAATGATAATAAACACGCAATGCACACATAAACACGTGATATATAAAATAAACTCCAATAAACAATATTTAAAATCCGCAAATCAATGCACCACAAAAAAACAAAGGACAAAAACGGACCAAAACGCAGGACGATCGCATCAAAAAACATCTATCTGGACAAGACCATCAGACTGGACAACAATTATACAGTATGTATCTGTGGTAAAGAACCAGACAACACAACAAGCACAGAAAAACAACAGGACAGTACAACCAAAATGAATACCTAAATGCGAGAAACACTTGGACAAAGCAACAGGACAACAATGTACAAAGTAGCAACATGTTGATATGTAGAAGAAAAAGAAGTAATTAATGCAGGCTTTGATTGGAAGTAGGCTCGCGACCATCAGGTCGATTCAGGCGGTGGTTCAGAGCAGAGATGTGCTGATGAAGTTCTTCCACCTGTGTAGACAGCGTAGACAGATGAATGTCAACAGTAGAGTTCCGACCGACTTGCTCATCCCAGAATCGAGACATCTCCTGCATGAACCTCTCAGATTTCAAGGCGTTGCGACGAACTGCTACACGGAAAGATTGTGCTGCCCGATCTGAAGGCGTTCCATGGTGCGAAGACGATTCCTCAACCGGGTCATTTGATCGCGAACTAGTCAGAGATGTTGACCACAACTGCGGAATATGTCATGAAAGCCAGTAGAGAAGATCAATGCCATCAAATAGTAACCAAGTCCTATAGCCATGCCATACAGCAGCCCGGGGCCAAATTCTTGTAAAAGGGTAGGCAAGAAACCATGGACATGTTGATGGTTGGGAGTTGGGGTTGGGAGTTGTGGGGGGGAGGTGTTGGAACTACGGTTGGACGCAAAGTTGGAACATCAGAGGAACAAGGGTCTGACAAGGCTTTTGGGGTAGGAGTTGTGGGAGGGGTTGGAACATCAAAGAAACAAAGGTGGACAGGGCTTAAATCAGGATTGGGAGGAACAGCGGAGCTGACTGGCATAAAGAAAACCAAAAGAACAGTGACAAAGGCAAGTTGTAACCAGAACAGAGAGTGCAAAACTGAACTTGCACTGGAGTTGGTTGGCTGGACAGTAGATGGTCCAGACTGCTCGAGTCCAGAGTTTGGGTCACTGAGAGCACACTGGGCATCCACTGGATGGTGTCGTGGGCGTAGAAAATAACGGGAAGAATGTGAAGTGAAAGCTTCAGAAGGTTGTGCATGTCGATCTACTATATGCTCAGTAGGCGATGAAGACGAAGGAGAGAATGTGGAGTTGTCCAAGGTGTTTGTTGTCTTTGTACCATCCGATTCCTTGTCATCTGATACCGTTACGGCTGGAAGCGTTGCAACACGCATCTGGACCACAGATGTCAATCGATTCACATGAACAAATTTCGTAGGTGCTCGTGGATCGTTGATATTAGCGATTTCAGCATCAGGTAACTGTAACCGCACAATTCGAAATGGTCCATTCCATAAACTGGCTAACTTTGGAGATTGATGTTTGGGCACTGCAGGAGTAAACAACCAAACTGGCATACCAACCTCAAAGTCAGGCATGTGCACTGCTTTATCAAAAGTTTGTTTCATGTGCGTTTGTGCCTTGGTGTATTCCTGCTGAGCACAAGCCCGAGCACTTTGCAATCTCCAACTGAGTTCTTGTCGGTATGTAGGGATATCTACATAACGTCGATCGGGAGCTGAAAGAATTGTCTCTAACGGTAGACATGCATCCCGTCCATACAGCAAGAAAAATGGAGTGTCCCCTGTACTTTCATGAGGGGCAGTGTGATAACAAAACAAAGCTAGCTGCAACCATAAATCCCAATCGCTGTGGTTATCATTGACAAATTGGCTAAGTATGTTTGGCAAAGTCCTGTTAAACTTCTCTACTTTCCCATCAGTTTGAGGATGCCAAGCTGTTGTGTGAATTTGATCCACACCCATTGACTTGTATACTGTCTGAATTAAGTTCGAGAGAAACTGGGTTCCTCGGTCAGACAGTAGCTGTCTTGGACAACCATGTCGACAGATTATCTCATCGACAATGTGCTTGGCAATCGTTTCAGCGGTCATGTCCGGTATTGCAGAACACTCTGGCCAACCGGTCAAATAATCCATACTGACCACAATGTACTTGTTTCCGTTCTCAGTTGTCTTTAGGGGCCCAAGAATGTCAATCCCCACACGATCAAAACTACGAACTACAGGCAGAGATGCCAGTGGTGCTTTGGTTCGTTTAAATGGACCCTTTCGTTTAGCACAGGCTTCACAAGACCGGCAGTACTCAAAAACATCCTTTGCCAAACCTGGCCACCAGAACCTTACACGATTTTTTTCAAGAGTCCGTTGGTAGCCCAAATGACCACCCACCAGACTATCATGACATGCCTTTAATACTTGGTCATGAAAATGGTATGGCACTACTACAGTCCCAATTGTGTCTCTGGCCATATGTCGCAATCTGCGATTTGGCTTGTGGTGCAACACTCCTTGAAATAATAAAAAGTTTTCAGCTTCACGAGCTACTTTCCTGTTAGTTCGCTCTTCATTCTTGCCTGTTTTAAGGAAACTGATTAAGCCATTCAGCTTAGCATCTTTAGCTTGTTCTACAGCCATATCAACAGTGAAAACTGATGATTGTGCAGCACATACGATTGGGTTTCTTGACAATGCATCTGCATTTGAATTAGACTTTCCGGTTCTGTACTCAATTTTGAGATCATACTGCTGTAAGTCTAATTGCATCTGAGCTAGTCGGCCTTCCAAATCTCGTCGCGTTAAAAGAGCTTTCAATGGTGCATGGTCAGTGAACACAGTACACCGATTTCCAAAGATATATGGTCGAAAATTTCGACAGGCATCTAGTATGGCTTTGGCTTCCAGATGAATGATTGGATAGTTCTTTTCAGCTTTAGTCCACGTTCTACTCCAATAAGCAATAGGGTGTTCCAAATTGTCTTCTTTAGCAATTTGACTCAGAATTGCACCCAGACCCTGGTAACTAGCATCAGAATGGATGACATTCAAATGGATGACAGGAAGACATTCAAATCTACTCAACAGGTCCCTACTAAACGAAGAGTGGCTCAAGTGGTAGCTGCAGTGTTTGACCCAATGGGCTTATTGGCACCAATCAGATTCACTGGAATCGACTTTCTGCAGGAGCTTTGGCAAGAGTGTTGGGGCTGGGACCAACCGCTGTCACCACCCCAGGCAGCTCGCTGGAAGTCCATAGAGGAACAGCTGGCTCAGGTGTCTACTTTGACGTTTCCTCGCTACATTGGACCTCCCAGTGCTTCTGATGTGAAGTACTCACTTATCTGCTTCTGCGATGCCTCCAAGAAGGCTTATGCCCTTGCTATCTACTTTCGGTGGGAAACTTCGAACCTGTGTGAGAGTCATCTGATTTTCGCCAAAGCCAGACCTACTCCTAAGCGATTGAGAGACAAGTCTGAAGCGACTATTCCCAGACTGGAGCTTATGGCAATCTACATTGGGGCAAAGGCGCTGCGATGGCTGAGAGGCAAACTTAATATAAAGAGAGTTGGGACAATATAGTGAATGAAATAATGTTATGTTTAGCCACTGGGATTTGTGGTAAGCGAAAGGTGGTGAGAGAAGTACCTGAAAAGCAAAGATTAGCTACAGACTCGCCGAATTTGTGCTTTGTTGTGTAAAAGAACATATCATAAGTCAACTGGTTTCTTTTGAGAAAATGACAGTAAACTGAACTAAACATTGAAGTCAAAATTCATGATTTAGTAAATACAGCAAAACTGTTGATCACACTGATCGCAGCGATAAGTACACAGATTTACACACCATACATGTAACAGGGGGGGTCTGGGGGGTCTGCCCCCCCACCCGACTCAGGCCAGACCCCCCCCAGACGGGGACCCCCCCCCCCGAGACGATTTCACCGACCCCCCCTCCGGTTTTTCTGGCAAGTAAATTTTCGAGCAAATTTTTGCAATTTTTTACACTTCCACACACAAAAATTGCCAAAATCGCCTGCAAAACAGCACTTATAGCTGTTTTTCAGCCCAAATTAGCGATTTTTGGCAATTTTTAGCCAAAAAATTGCGATTTTTCTCGATTTTTGAGCGTTTTTTAGTGCCCCCCCAACCCCCCCTCCCCCCATCGGCGGATGACCTGTTACATGTATGTTACACACTGGCTAGATGTCCCAACTTTGGAACTTTCTTCTTGCCTCTTGGGCTGACTGGCGCACTGGTCGACCATCACCCAAGGGTTTCAGCACTGAGTCAGGTTGTGGTTGCAACTGGACATCCACCTTCTCGGTGGAAGAGGCACTGGGTACTTCCAGCGGGTGGAGATGGGCCACAGAACGTTTGAGCACATTTCCAGATGGCAGTTGCACCTCTGCTGATCGTATCCGTCCATCATTGCTGCGGAACAGCTTGACGATTTTGCCCATTTTCCACTGCGCTCTTGGAAGATTTTCATGGATTAGAACCACAGTACCAACTCTAGGTACAGCAACCACTTGACCTCATTTCTGGTTCAGCTTCCATTGGGTTCTCTCCCTCAAGCTGGGGAGGTATTCATCCAGAAATAGTTTCCAAAACTGGTCTATCTTTGAGTCATTTGTTCTCCAAATCTGAGCAAGTCTTTCAGACAGTTTCTGACTTTCATGCTGGTAGTCTGGATAGAGAGGGGTGTCTAGCTGATCACGTGCCACTGCACTCGACAATGTTTGCTTGTTGAATGTGAACAGCAGCTTATTTGGAGTCAAAACTACATTGGAGTTGATGTCATCTAAGTTAGTGGGCGATCATTGATCAGAGCTTCCACTTCTGCTAACAGTGTCGCCAACTCCACAAGATCGATCTGTTTCTTGCCCAACACCTTCTTGAGTGGTGCTTTCACACACTGAACCATTCTTTCGTAAAAGCCGCCCATCCAAGGAGCCAACTCTGTAATGAATCTCCACTGGATGCCTCTGGATGACAGAAAGTCATGGACCTCTGTTTTGTTGTACAGTTGAGTAAACAGCTGTTGAGCAACTTTGAACTGCCGTGCATTGTCCGAGATTAGCTGCTGAGGTACTGTGATCTTGGCAAAGAATCTGCGCAGGGCTAGCAGAAATTGTTCAGTGGTCATATCTTGTACGATTTCGAGATGCACTGCTCTGACTGTGCGACAGGTAAATATGCACACCCACACCTTTTGGGATCCACTATTAGTCTTCACAAACACTGGGCCAAAGTAATCCAAGCCAGTGCACTGGAAAGGACTACACTCAGCTACTTCTTTTGGCAAAGGTGGAAAGACAGGTGCTTGAAATGGTCCTCCAGTAGCACGTCGACAAATCTGGCACTGCCGCAGAACCTTTTTGACAGTAGCTCTACCCTGAGTGACCCAGTACTCTTGACATACTGCTGCCAACGTCTGTGTAGTTCCACAGTGCAGAAGGTCCTTGTGAACCTGCTGGATCACAAGTCTAGTGAAATGACTCTGGGCAGGGAGGAGTCTTGGCTGTTTGGCACTCTCAGTAAGTTTCAAATTCTGGAAACACCCATGACAGTGCAGCACATCATCTTCATCCAACTGCAGTCCCAACTCCTTACACAGCTTGGTTGGCTTTTTGTGAATACTGTTCACTGACTTCAGGTCTTTCTCCAGCCATTCCTTCTGAACAGCTTTCTTCCATAGAACTTTCATTCTCCTGAGCTCTGCAGGTGGTATTTGTTCTTTGGTCACCAAGGTAGTTATTGAGGGCCGTTTTCCCAGTCGTTTCCAACACGTTGCTGCACGAAGAACCCAAACAGTGACCCGTAGTAGTCTAAGAAGGCTAGAGAAACAGTGAGGGTTGATCACCTGGTCAATCCTCTGAACATTCTTAATTTGAGCTGTCTCTGCAGAGCCCTCCCCCACGGCCAAAGCACAAGGCAAGTGTTTAGCAGCTGCTTGGGGCCACTGACTGGCGTCCTGAACTAGCCAGGTTGGACCATGCCACCACAACTGGTTGCTAGCTAATTCTGGCAGGCCACCTACCCATGGTCTGGTGGCTAAATCTGCAGGGTTCTCAGCAGTATCTACATAGTAGAAATCGATGGAGTTGTCAGATCGTATACTTCTGACCCGATTCTCCACAAACACAGATAGCTTCCAAGTTGTTTGTATCCAGCTGAGGGCAATCGTTGAGTCAGAGTACAACACTGTGGTTTCTACTTGAAGTCGCAAAATCTCCTGAAGTTTGCCTCTCAGCCATCGGAGCGCCTTTGCCCCAATGTAGATTGCCATAAGCTCCAGTCTGGGAATAGTCGCTTCAGACTTGTCTCTCATTCGCTTAGGAGTAGGTCTGGCTTTGGCGAAAATCAGATGACTCTCACACAGGTTCGAAGTTTCCCACCGAAAGTAGATAGCAAGGGCATAAGCCTTCTTGGAGGCATCGCAGAAGCAGATAAGTGAGTACTTCACATCAGAAGCACTGGGAGGTCCAATGTAGCGAGGAAACGTCAAAGTAGACACCTGAGCCAGCTGTTCCTCTATGGACTTCCAGCGAGCTGCCTGGGGTGGTGACAGTGGTTGGTCCCAGCCCCAAGACTCTTGCCAAAGCTCCTGCAGAAAGTCGATTCCAGTGAATCTGATTGGTGCCAATAAGCCCATTGGGTCAAACACTGCAGCTACCACTTGAGCCACTCTTCGTTTAGTAGGGACCTGTTGAGTAGATTTGAATGTCTTGGTTATTGACAACTCATCAGTCTCTGAATTCCACAGAACACCCAATACTTTGTCCAGGGTGGACTTTGCCTGATCACCTTCTGGAATAGAACTCATAAACTGTTGACAATTAGACCTCCACTCCCGCAAGTTCATGGCTGCCCCATCCAGCAATTCATTTTTAGCTGCTTGATAGAAATCCAGGGATGCCTCTGGAGTGGCTGACCCTGTCACCACATTGTCCACATAGAGTGAATGCAGTAACTGCTGTAGTCTGGGGTCGTCTTGGTGAGGCTTCAGATGATGCTGCAGCACTGCTGCTAACAGAAAGGGACTTGACACCACCCCAAAGGGCACTTGGCAAAATCGATAGATCTGGATGTTTTTCTCCAAGTGGAGTGACTTTGGGTCTTTCAGCCATAAGAAGCGAGAAACGTCTCGATCAGGATGTTGCAGACCAATCTGTAGGAATGCCTTTTCAATATCAGCAACAAGAGCAACAGGCTGAAGACGAAATCACACCAACAGGGCACACAGATCCTGAAGAAGTTGCTGAATAGGTCCACAGTATAGACAGTCATTCAGACTATTGCATTGGACTTGAGGTGATGGTTTGGCAGAGGCATCGTACACTACTCTCAGCTTAGTTGTTGTCTTTCCAGGGGTCAGGACAGGGTGATGTGGGATGTAGTGTTTGACATCCACTTCTGACACACCTGATTCAACCTTCTCAATGACTCCCTTTGCCAACTGGTCTTGCAGTGTCTTGTTGTAGCTTGCCAACAAAGTGCCACTCTTGTCACCTTTGAACCTGCGTACAAGCGATCTCAGTCGGCCAACCGCTAGTGCATAGTTCTCAGGAGGCAGTCGATCTGGCTTCCACGGGTACCTCACATAGTACCTGCCATTCTTCTTCATCACTGTTTCATTGAATTGCTCCAGTGCTCTATCGTTGTCAGTCTCAGTAATCGAATCCTTGTTCCAATTGTCTCCAGAGCTGCAAATCGATCCCAGCAGGCATTATCCAAAGCTGGTTCTCTGGGTGGTTTCTTTTCTTCCGAGTTGAGCATGACATCCTCAGAGGTAAACTCCTCGGCAGATTCAGACTTCACATGGATCCGATTCCAGTCTGAAGTCACAAACAGCACAGGCTCAGTGAGTAACTGCTTACCAAGCGTCAGTGACAGGAAACTCAGACAGCTCATAGTGCCAGACTCTTCCTGGTAGTCACTCTCCAAACGTCCAGACAGAATCCAACCAAAGTGAGACTGAAGCAAGTACAATCCTGGCACACCCTGAATAGGAATCTTGCCAGGGAGCATGAAATCTGCATAGTAGTCATTTCCGATGATCAAATCAACCTCCATTTGATCTACAGGCGTTGGGAGTCTATCCGCTAGCTTGTAGTGCTGGATCTCCTGGATGATTTACTGATTTACTGCTGATTAGCTACCATCCACTAGTTGCAGTTCGAACTGAACCTTCGAGCACTCTCTTGCAGTGGAGTTTGAGTTGCCAAATGTTGAGAGAGCGAATTTTTCCTTTTGGCCACTCTGCAATCCCAACTTGCGGCTCATCGACTCAGACAAGAAAACTCAACAACTGCCATTGTCCAGTAGTACACGCAACTTCAGCTGCTGCTGAGGTTGAGAAGAATTTCGAATCGTTGTAGTCACAGTTTGCATAAGGGTGTTATGCACCTCCGATGCAAATGCAGCAGTCTCTTGAGAGAATTCCTCAGTTGCCACAGTTGCAGACTGGTTAGACCTGCGAAAGTCACTGGGGCTCAGGTTAACAGGTTATCCAAGCTTCTGAGGGCACAAACTACGATGATGATTGTTCTTGGCTTTGCAGTGGAAGCAGGACACTTGTTTCTGGCACTGTCTTACAGTATGACCTGGCATCATACACCGAAAACAGCGACCTTTCGGAGCCTTGCGAGCTCTCCTTGCGAGCCTCTACAGTTGAAACCGTCCTGCACTCATCTGACCAGTGAGCTTTGCCACAGAACAGACACTTAGCTGGTAGCTTACTAGACTTGTTTTCGCCAGTAGAAGCCGTTAACGCACTGGCAGAAGCTTGGTTTTGACCACCAACTTGGCTTCTCCTTTGACTTCCACTGCCAAACGTTGGCTTCTGCTGATTTGGACTGGTTGAGCCACCTTTGGCCTCGGTTTTCAACTGAGTTCGCTGCTCAGCAATGAGCGTTGCATGTCGCTCACCTGTTTCCACAGTCGTTATGTACTCTTGCAGTGCTGGCCACAGTTGTCGCATGGTCAGACTTTCAGACTGGCCACACTTCTTTGCAATCTCCACAACCACTTGCTTCGGTAGTTTGGCCTGAATGGTAGAAACGAACACCCGATGGTACTAGGTATCCTCAACCAGAGCCCTTAAACTGTGCAACACGTGGTCCACATCACTGTACATCTCCCTCAGTTTTGAAGGACTGCTTGTAGCTGGCGGCAATTGACTAAGCTTGAGGTAAAGTGCGCTGATGATCACCTGGTTGTTGCCGTATCGCTTGGTGATTATGTCCACCGCCTGTCTGTAATTCTCATTGGAAGGCAACAAACCTTGAATCGTTGTCAATGCCTCTCCCATCAGGTAAGATCGCAAATAGCTGAACTTCTCAATCGGAGACAGCTTTGGATTCTTGTCCACCACCGCAGTAAATTGCGCCCAAAACGCTGGGAACGTCAGAATATCTCCAAAGAATTTTTCTAGCTCTAGCTTGGGAAGACGCGTAGAGGAAGTAGCAGTTGCAGCAGCAGCCGTTTCTTCTCCAACCTGCTGGCTGGTCACTAGTCTGTCGAAAATCTCAGTAGTCTTGTTCAGGTACTCCTGCAGTCTCTCCTCTGAAACGGAAGTCGTTGGGCTTTTAGCACCCTCTGGAATACCTGTCTTATCTTTTTCGAGCCACTGCTCAATCTCCAACAGTACGTCCTCCACCTACTGTTGTTTAATACCGAATTTTTCAAATGCGTATGCGTATGTGTATGCGTATACGCATTCCAATTAGAAATGCGTATGAGTTTGCGTATACGCATTGCAAAAACTAATGCGTATTTTGCGTATTGCGTGTGCGTAATGCGTATTCTCAGAAACCAGTGGCGTATCCAGGATTTTGGAAAGGGGGGGTGTAAAATTTTGAAAGTGCCTTGTTGGGCCGCTGCCCAACCAGGGTAAGAAAATTTAGCAAAATTAGCCTTCAAAAACGCGTTTAAAACGCATTCCGAGCTTAAAATTAACAGAAATTACAAGTTTTAGTAGTTTATAATGGCCTGGTTGGGCTTCTGCCCGACCAGGTTGAGAAAATTTTGAAAATTTGGCCTTCAAAAACGCATTTAGAAGGCATTCTGAGCACAAAATAGACAGTTTTAGTACATAATTCATTAGCTTCTTATATTTTTGACACACTTTTTCTTCCTACCTCCACCGCAAGGGGGGTGTACACACCCTACACCCCCCTGGATACGCCACTGTCAGAAACAATAAGAAGTTTCACTGAACAGCTTTTTTGGCTCTAGTATGCTGTTTGGATGTCCAACTTTATAATCCAGGTCTTTTTTGAGACATAGTTGAGGCTTGATGATAAATTTCTGCCCTCAAAGAATTGCACTATAGTATGTATGTTTAAGGCAAGAGATGTGCGCTTTTCTAAACTTGTTACAAAATGTTCAAATGTTCAAATCAAATGTTCATTAGAGAAGTCCAGTAGCATTCAAACATAATAAAAACACCGTGGAACAGCGTGGAACAGCGGCGTATCCAGGATTTCGGAAGGGGGTGTAAAATTTTGAAAGTGCCCGGTATGGCCGCTGCCCAACCAGGGTAAGAAAATTAGGTTTAGCAAAATTTGCCTTTAAAACGCGTTTAAAACACATTCCAGGCTTAAAATTAACAGAAATTATAAGTTTTAGTGGTTTAAAGTGGCTGGTTGGGCTTCTGCCCGACCAGGGCAAGAAAATTTTTAAAATTTAGCCTTCAAAAACGCATTTAAAAGGCATTCTAAGCACAAAATAGACAGTTTTGGTGCATAATTCATTAGTTTCGCTTATTTTTGACAGACTTTCTCTTCCTACCTCCACCGCAAAGGGGGTGTACCCACCCTACACCCCTGAATACGCCACTGCAGTGGAAGCACAAACAGATACCCTCTGAGTATACAACACAACTGATGTCACCCAAAACCGTAGAAACTCTAAATTCAAGGATGTGTCGCACGTTTCCTTTCCTCTTAAAACTTAGCCTCTTTTTTAAATATTAGCAAGCACAACTTAGTCAAAGCTTCAAATTATCTCAGAAGATTTTTGGCACCCTCATCTCACACTAAAACTGAGGAATGACCATTTCGTAACAACTTGCACTAAATTTTTTGCAAGACATCCGAAAAGGCAGCTGTTTTTGAGATCCAATACGCATTACGCAAAAATATGCAAACTTTTGGCAGAATGCGTAATAATACTGCGTAATGAAATTCAAATGCGTATGCCTATACGCATTCTAAAATACAATGCGTATTTTGCGTAATGATATGTGTAATGCGTATACGCATGCAACAGTACCTCCACCTTTTCCTTAAAGTCAAAGCCAGTGTCATTTTCTGACTGTACCTTAGCGAGTTCGTCTTCAGAGAGGTTCTGTTGGTCCAACTCAATGGACAGCTTTGCAACTATTGGCTCTTAATTTTACTTTTTACTATTGTTTTACTACTAGTAAAATACCACTAGTATTACTAATTTTTGTTTTACTATACTATAGTAAAATAACAGTAGTGTTGGTGTAGGACGTGTAGGTGTTGGAGTGGCGATAGAAGAAGTGAGACACCCTTGATGACGCAGAGTTTCTGCTCGACAGTTAAGTTCTTCCATTCCAGGTCGCCACGATTTCGTCCGGAAGTTGATCTCACTAACGTCAATCTGAAGGGCCTGTAACTAGGGATTGGCACGAAAATTAATTTTTGTACTAGTACGTAAATTAGAACGAAGAATTTTAAATTTCGTATCGAATACGAATACGAAAATTGGAAAAATCTAGAAACGAAAATTAAACGAATATGAAAACTAAATGAAGCCAATACGAAAATTAATTTTCGTTACGAATTTTAATTTACGTTTTACGCGTAGCTAGCTGTAAATCAGTTGAATTATTAGCAATTTAGCGGATTCTAAACGTGCAAAAGCATTTTTACTGTAACAATGTAATGTCCAAAGCACTTTTTGGCTTGAACAAGTTTACAGAAAGCATATTTAACTTAGATTATCTGCAAAGGATTTGTTCATGTAGTGGCGCAACTACTGACACTATTTCGTCCAATCGTGCATAAACTATCATGAGTCAGTACTTTACTACCCTGGACCATCCACTTCGGACAATATTCTACGTAGTTCAAAGCGTATGCCATACCTGCCGTGTATGTACGTATGTACATGTGTACAAGCATTGCGTTGCAATGATCAAAACGCGTTAGCGTTAGTGATAAATTCATATTTTATACAATTTATCCATTCAGAACTGATATTTAAAAGCTAATTTTAATGCAGAAAAACCAAAACTGGCTCCCTATTTGGACTCTATAATCTGCCGAGAAAATACGGAAATTAATTTTTGTGGAACCAAACGAACTCGTAAAACTTTTAAGGTAAAAACCCCAATACCCAATACCCAATACCTGGAAAACACCCCAATACACCCAATACCCAATACTCAATACCAGTTCGCACTCTAATTGTAATACTAGTACTGTAGTACTTTTTAAAGTACCGGGTTTTTCCGTAAGGGCCCGTGGCGTTTTCGAAAAAAACCGGTAATTGCCACTACTGTGGATCAGGTATACCTGTACCTGTACCTGATTATCAGGTAGATTTGCAATACCCACCTGATACCTACCTGATACCTGATCGGGTACTTTCGAACTGTACCTACCTGATTTTGGGTATTTTTGGACTAAAACAGGTACAGGTATCAGGTACAAGCAGAAGGCATCAAATGGTAGTTTGCGACCGATTTTTTTCATTAAAAAAAGCGTGTAAGAAGGCTAATTTTTCAAAATGTTCTCGCCCTGCTTAGGCCGTTGCCCAACCAGGCCTCTTCAGACTACAATACCTCCTAAGTTCTGTTAATACTATACTCAGAATTCTTTCAAAAACGTTTTTCAAGCTAATTTTTCTCGCCCTGATTGGGCCGTGGCTCAACCAGAGATCTAATACTTCCTTTTGCAAAATCCTGAGTAAGCCAATGAGTAAAGGGGAAGACAAATAAGGACATACTGTACGTGTAAAAAGGGGTAAAGCCTTACTCTAAGCAGTGGTGTATCCAGCAGGGTGTAGGGCGAGTACACCTACACACCCCCTTTGCCATGGAGGTAGGAAGAGAAAGCCTGTCAGAAATAAGCGAAACTAATGAATTATGTACCAAAACTGTTTATTTTGCGCTCAGAATGCCTTTTAAATGCTTTTTGAGGGCTAAATTTTCTCGCCCTGGTCGGGCAGAAGCTCAACCAGGCCACTTTAACCTACTAAAACTTGTAATTCCTGCTAATTTTACGCCTGGAATGTGTTTTAAACGCGTTTTTGAAGGCAAATTTGCTAAATTTTCTTACCCAGGTTCGGCAGCAGCCCAACTAGTCACTTTCAAAATTTTACACCCCCCTTTCGGATACGTCACTGACTCTAAGTGGCAAAGATAAACCACTAGAGATGGATGTGCAAAGGGATTCCGCACCCCGGTCATATTTTGAGATCGGGTTTTTAGCATTTTGTGCAATTTCATAACGAAAAAAATCCTAAAATTACTGGAACTAATCTGATTTTAGCTGCCTTCTGTGCTAAATTGGTAGTTTGAGCGATTTTTTGCTAAAATTCGGATTTTAAGAGCCGGTTTATGTAAGAGTCGACTCTTCCCGGACAAATCACAACTTTTTGTCTCCGATTTGGCTGAAATTTCATATTTTGGTTTAATTTGACCTAGAAAGACATTTTATCACCTTCCCGGCCATTTTTGAGAGGGTCACTTTTTCGACCCTCTCTCAGATTTCGAGTCATAACTCGGGACCAAATGAACGTAGGAACTTGCGAAATGTATATTTAGAATCAGAAAATTATTCTCTTTCAAATGATGCCCTACTCGACTAGATTTCTGACAAAATTTTTTTTTCGAATCCTTTCTGGGCCCGATTTGACCCCCGAAAAAAAATTTTTGTCAGAAATCTAGTCGACTAGGGCACCATTTGAAAGAGAATAATTTTCTGATTCTAAATATACAATTCGCAAGTTCCTACGATCATTTGGTCCCGAGTTATGACTCGAAATCTGAGAGAGGGTCGAAAAAGTGACCCTCTCAAAAATGGCCGGGAAGGTGATAAAATGTCTTTTTAGGTCAAATTAAACCAAAATATGAAATTTCAGCCAAATCGGAGACAAAAAGTTGAGATTTGTCCTGAGGTTAAGGAGCAAAAGTCGATTCCTAGAGAAACCGGCTCTTAACTTTTTGTGGGAAAATACCTGATACCTGTATTTTTGTCAATACCTACCTATACCTGATACCTGATTGGGTATTTTTGAAATACCCGTACCGTACCTGATACCTGATATTAGGTACTTTTCCAATACCTGCCCACTATACCCCGTCCGAGGGGTCTGTTCCTAAGTCGGGTGGGGGCAGACCCCGAGACCCCCTTGTTACATGTATGGTGCATAGTCTACATAGAGCTTTGCAGAGACTTGAGGCCCGCGTCCAGTCAGCTTTGCAGTCAGTTGCATGGCCAATGATACAAGCTGGATTGTCTACGTGGCTGTGTTTGCTCTGTCTCACACTGCAGAGTTCCTACCTGATCAATACATTCGTCAAGACGGTGTCAGTTGTGATTTCTCTCGGTCTATTGCATGGTCTGTTTGTTCTGCCCATCCTTCTTGCTTCTGTTGCCTGTCTCAAATCTGTGAAAATAGCTAATATGTAGCACCAAGTCTACTGAATAAAGGTGCAATTCTGTCTTTCCCTCTATTAGACTAAAATATCATTAGTAAAACTTTATTTGTCATAGCCAACCGAGATCGGGCAGACATGTATAGTGGGGGGTCGGCGGAATCGGCCGATATGGTGTGCGTTGGACATCCCTATGGCCCCAAAGTAAAACCCTAAAACTGTTCCGCCCAACTCCCTCTGGGTACCCAGCAATGGCCATCCATGGTTCTCTATGATGAAGGCCATTTTCCATAGTAAAACTCCAAAACACCCCCCACGGAAATGACCTTTTCTCTGGGGGGCGAGCAAACTCAGACCCGTGCTATGCAGCGTTCGAAAGCTCACATCATGGGCTTTCAGAATCTGTAATAAAATTTATGGCGTTTTTTCTTGTTTCAAAAATAATCGATCGCGAAATATCCATTAATCACGATTTTATCAGTTTTCAGCAGCCAAATAAAATGGTTTGGCATGAAAATTTGATGAGCATTTCTCATAGCGCTAGATATAGAAAAAGCGTTTGACAAAGTCAACAGAAAGTTTATGTTTAAGGTTCTGGAAAACTTTGGCTGTCATATAGAGTGGATCCGCTGGGTCAGGATACTCTATACGAATCCTAGGGCAGCTGTTTTGAATCATGGTTACCTTACAGAAGAATTTGATCTATTATCAGGTGTACGACAAGGCTGTCCTCTAAGCCCATATCTGTTTATTATGACTATGGAGGTCCTGGCTAACTGTATTAGGAACAATGCCCATATTAAAGGAATCACAGTAAACGGGTTCGAGTACAAAGTGAGTTTGTTTGCGGATGATACGACGTTGAGTCTTGCAGATGTCGATTCAGTCAACCAAGCAGTCGGTATCATTGAACGTTTCGGTACCGTATCTGGCTTAAAGATAAACACTAGTAAGACTGAATGCTTAGGACTTGGTTCGTGTAAAAATCGTACTGATAATTGTGGTCCCTTTGCAATGAGTATACAAGCTGTACGCATTCTTGGGATATATTTCTCACATGACGAACAGACTGTACAACAGAAAAATTTTGGAGATAAAATTGCAAAGATGAACCGTACATTATCGGTTTGGTTGTCTCGAGGGCTCACAATTGAAGGACGCATTAATGTAGCGCGCACTTTAGGTTTGTCGCAGCTTATCTACCCAATGAATGTGCTCAAATGTTCTGATAAGGAGAAGAAACAAATTGAAAAATGCTTATACAGATTTATTTGGAACGATGGAAAGCCAAAAGTTAAGATGAAAACATTGATTCAAGATTACCACTTGGGAGGACTGAAGGCTCCAAGCATATCAATAAGTAACGACTCCATCAAGCTTAAGTGGGTTGCCAGAATAGCAAAGAGTTCTCTCTGCAAATGGGCTGCGATTGGGTTGCGCAAACTCAATTCATATGGAGGAATCCTAACACTTCTAGAAGGTCGTTTTAATTGGAACGAGGTTAAAAACAAAATAAACCCATTTTATAGTGAACTCTTGAAAGTGTATGTGGAATACTGGGATAACGTTATGTTTAAGAGACCTGCTGATGAGCCACTGCTGGCTAGAAGCATTTTCAACAATAAGGATGTGAAGTTAGGACAGCCTAAGCGTATGTACTTTAATCCTAATCTGAAAGAAAATGGAATTACCAGAGTAAGACACTAGTAGTAAGGGGCGGTCCACTGGGGGGGGTGACGTCACAACGTCACCCGCCCCAGCCCGTCTCGAGATAGACTCCGCCCCCGCCCACTCGCCATCTCGAGACTCCGCCCCTTACGACTCCGCCCACTCGTCGAAATTGGGAAAAACTTTTGCTCAGGGTGGGTTTTGAACTTTTAGCGTTTCGGTCACGGGCTTATTGGTTTTACCAATTGAGCCACGCACTCGGTTAGAGTAATAGCTGTAAAAGGGCTATGTATAAGTGGTGACGAAACGCCGCGGATTACTGCCTCCGTCAGAATCGGAATTTGATTTTGGCGGGAAATTCAAATTGCTCTCCTCATATTTCGACACTGCCCCTCAGAATTTGGCTTTGGTTTTGGTGGGAAAACTGCCAGATTTCGACACTACCTCCCTCAGAATTTGGGTTTCATTTTGGCGGGAAATTCAAATTGCCCCCTCAGAATTTGTGGGAGAAAAAATGTCGTACTTACCGATTTCAGCTGACCCAACGAAATCACCGGTCGGACGCGAGACTGGTTCGGATTCAAATACCACAAACCAGACCTCACCTCCTTCTGGTGGCCCTGAAGAGGGCCGTTGGGTTGGTTTCTTGAATGTGTTGTTGTTTCAGGGCTCAACTTTCTCGATTTCGAAGGGCAGCCCGCGCAGCTCTCGTTGGATAGCGAAGAACTCGTCGATGTAGAGGTCGGGGCACATGCCGGGCTGGTCAGGGTTATCGTTCACCTGGAACAGGAAGAAAGAGATTTTATTCGATTTTTCAAAGTATGTACCTGTATGATCTTATCGTAGTCGTCGATGTGGCAGAAGAAGAAGAGCAGGCAGTGGTCGCCTAGTTTGTAGGTGCCAATCGCCTTGTAGTCAGAGGCCTGGACGAACAGTCTGGTGGCCGCGACCTCGGAGCCACCCACCATGTTGTTACTGTAGATCAGCTTCACCAGACCGGGGGTGTGGGTGGTGAGAGGCTTGACAACGGGGATATAGCCGAAACCCTCAGACTCCTGTCTATTGAACACAGCGTTCTGACGCACGAGAGGGGGGATAGAACCAGACATGACGAACGCACAATACCCAACTGGCTCGATCTCTCCTCTTATATAGCGGTTGGGAGTTTGTCTCAAGACAAAGTCGGTCACGCCTGAACATGTTTATGATTCATTTAGTTTGCCTCGAGACAACCTAGGTTGTCTCTAGACAATCTCTAAGCTCTATATAAGCTAGATCAACTGTTCATCGTCATTTTTGTGTTTTGCAGTCTGCTACTACGTTGCTCTACGATGGCTTGTGCTGTGGATAGTATCAACGGTGTGCGCAGTTGGGTGTCGGCGTTCAAGGACCGTACGTACGTTCACCTGCAACAGACGCCCCCTTCTGGTCAAGACAAACGACGCTTCTACTGCTGGCTGCTCGCTCCGGAGATGGAGACGTTCCGCAAATCGCTAACCCGCGTCGGCAAGAGCCAGGAGGTCACCCAGCCCGAGGTCATCCATATCACCCCCCGAGGTTTCCGCCTCCAATTCGTGCGCAAGGAGAAGAAGACTGAGAAAACCGACGAGAAGTTCGAACTCCAGGTGGTCAATGACAGCACTCCCGACGCCCCGATCGCCGTCATCAGTATCAAAGACCTGAAAAACTTTATGGACAGTATGCGCGATTTATTGAAAAAACACAATGGCAAATGATATATATATAAGTGTATTTGGAAAGCTGAATTAAAAAACATGGAGTGGCAACACCCGTTTACTTGCTGTATTTGCGGTCCGACAAAAAGCGGTAAAACAGAGTGGGCGAAAAACTTCTTGCGCAATGCAATAATTGTGCCGAAACCAGAAAAAATTATCTTTTGCTATAGCGAGTGGCAGCCAAGTTATCAGGAATTGAACAGTATACCAGAACTCGAGTTCTGCGAAGGACTGCCGGATATAAAAGAGCTGAAACGCACGCAAAATCAACCTAAGCTGATTGTACTAGACGATTTGATGCAAGAGTGCGCCAAAAATCAGGAAAACACAAAGTTGTTCACTCGGGGCTCTCACCACTGGAACGTGTCTGTGCTAAACATTCTGCAAAATCTGTTCTACACAGGTCTGAGAACGTCGAGAATTAACAGTCATTATTTGGTGTTGCTAAAGTGCCCGTCCGACCAGTTGCAAATTTCTACTTTGGCTCGTCAGCTGTACCCAGGACAACATAAATACTTTCTGGAAAGCTATAAAGACGCCTGCAGTCAGCCGTACGGATATTTGGTGGTCGACTTGACGCCCGAAAGTTCTGACGAGTTCAGACTTAGAACAAACATTTTCCCGAACGAAATCGGTTACGCCTATCTACCAAAGGTATAAATGTCTGCCCGACTGAAACGAAACATTGATTTTCTGCGCGTTCTGCAGAAAGCTACGCCGACTCAGAGAAAAGCTATTCTGCAAACTTCATCCAGCGACCTAATTATTTGTATATGCGAAGTAATCGATAATATTCTGCGAGGTACCGTGCGCCTGTCGTCTAAACAGAAAAATCAACTGTCCAAATACAAAAACATATTGCGGCAGCTAGCTAACAAAAAGGACAAAGTTCAGAAGAAGAAGAAACTTCTGGTTCAAAAGGGAGGTTTCCTACCGGCCGTATTGGCGCCCGTGCTCACAATCGCCGCGTCACTACTGGGAGAAGCGTTGCGTAAGTGATGGAGTACGCTAGGAAAATGGCTTTGGTACCGCCGCAACTGTTGAATACATTACTAGCGCAGCAGCAGTTTAATCCGAGCGTGAATTACCTGAACAAGCTAGACCAGGACATGTCGTCCGTTTTGCACAACCCAAATTTGCCCGCCGACTTAAAACACAAACAGTTCACTCAGATGCGCCACCAGTACGGTAGTGTCAAAGACGAGTTGCAAAAACCACTAACTCTACCGATTCCTTCTTCGGCCCTGGAAGATATAATAGACGGTTTGCCGAAAAATGTCAAGAATAAAGGCAAGATTCTACTCCAGCACATAAAGCGCAGCCCTAATATTAGTTGGGATGATAAAGGACAGCTGGTAGTGAATGGAACTGTTATTGAAAACAGCAACATAACTGATTTGGTTCACGATTTTGTG
This sequence comes from Sabatieria punctata, assembly GCA_030248155.1. Classification (NCBI taxonomy): domain Eukaryota; kingdom Metazoa; phylum Nematoda; class Chromadorea; order Araeolaimida; family Comesomatidae; genus Sabatieria; species Sabatieria punctata. The sequence continues at coordinate 21,013 of JASANB010007117.1, forward strand.
CGCCCCAGACGCAACAGAACACACCCTGAAGGTTGGCAGCAATTCGCTAATGTATTGCAAGCGGGAAATGTACCCAGAGAGGCGCTAGCCGAACCGGCGAGACTGAGACAAGAACCGCCCAGCCCTATTAGAATCCGACGCCCCGAACGTGCGCAGACACTTTCGCCGGCCGTACAACGTCTATTCGATACTGTAACTCCGATTGCAAAACGAAAAGTAGAAAGAAACGTCGGTCCACCTAAAAGATATGGCAAATGGGTGGAATGGGACTAATTGTGTGAATGAAAGTATTTTGCGCGATGTGTTCTATAATCTCGATAGCCCCGCGTGCTTTGCTGGAGCGCAAGCTGTGTACAAAGAAGCTAAGAAACGTTCGAATGAAATTAAACTGAAAGATGTTCAAGAATTTCTGTCGCGTCAGGACACTTACACACTGCACAAACAGGCCAGAAGAAGATACCCGAAAAACAAAATAATTACAGCCGGCTTGGACGTTGACTGGCAGTCGGATTTAGCCGATCTCTCTCGTCTGAAAAAGTACAACAGCAATTATTCGTTCGTTGTGGTGGTAATCGACGTACTAAGTCGTTATGCCTGGGCTATTCCGATTAAACGAAAAACGCCAGAGGAAGTTAAGAAGGCATTTGAGAAAATCTTTCAGGAGTCCGGCAGAAAACCTTGGCGACTGTGCACAGACAGAGGGCGCGAGTATACTGGTAAAGTGTTTCAGGATTTCCTACAGCTACAGGACATACAGTACTTTAACGCCAACAACCCGGATGTGAAAGCTGCATTTGCCGAACGTTTTGTACGTACATTCAAAACCAGACTGTGGCGCTACTTTACCCGAATGAAAACATTGCGATACATTGAAATTTTGCCAAAAATAATCGATTCGCTAAACCGCAGTGTGAATCGGACGACCGGCTACCGCCCTGTCGATATAACGGAAGATAATGCCCAGCAGGTTTGGCAGAAACTTTACGGTCACCTGAAACCTGGTGTTAACCACAGATTTGAAGTTGGAGACAATGTCAGAATTCTCTGCGAGAAAACCAAACTGTCAAAAGGCTACATTCCAAATTACACTAAAGAAACGTTCACAATCGCTGAGAGAGTGGATAGCAGAAAACCTGTGGTGTACAGACTTAAAGATGCAGCCGACGAACCTATCGTTGGAGTTTTCTACGAGCCAGAACTGGTGCGAGTTGTTCCTAACGTCGGTCCCTACAGAGAGATTCAGTCTGTGCTGAAAACTGAAATGAGAAGAGGTAAACTGTGGCACAAAATCAAATGGAAAAATGAAAAGAAAATCGGCTGGATGGCTGATGAAGAATTAGTAACAGTATAAATAGCCTGGTATTTTGTTGAGATTTAGTCACGATGTCCGATTCCGGTAGCGATAAGTGGCACGTGTTTGGTAAGCAGCTGCCAAAATCAGAGATTGTTTTCTTTGCTCAAGTTATTCTTATTTACGTAGTGGTCATAACCAGCATTGTCAATTTGTCTCTGAATAAAGACGAAGGAAAACTGTGGACTGCTTTGCTCAGTAGTTCATTTGGATATTTGCTACCTAACCCATCGTTGAAGAAACGGCAGCAATGAGCGAGTTCTATTTAACAATTCCCAGCAATACGCACGTGGGAAACACAACTTGTGATTTTAGAGTGCAACTGCCAGATGTAGTGTCTCTGTCCGGCGGTTGGGATGTTGCATTGGCCCAAATACAGTATCCAAAATCGTGGTACAACATTACAGATGAGAAAGACGGACGGGAAGGTTACAGGAAAAATACGATAAAGATTTCGTTGAAAGAACAGAGAATGGTGTTGCCTGTGCACCTACCGCCCGGCCAATACGACACTATCGACGAGTTGTTGGAAATAATTGTTTACCAGACAGAAAAAGCAGCGCTGGAAGCTCGCAAAAGACTGAATAGAAATTTGAAAAATGACAAAGAGAGAGCTCTGTTTGCGCAACTTATAGAAGACTTGAAAACAATTCACAAACAGGTGCAATGGAAATTTCACCACCCTATCAAACGTGTACAACTAGCGTTCGAACAGAAATACATATCCAAAATACGCCTGTCGTACCACCTGCAGTATCTGATGGGATTTCAGTTCGATGACACCACTAAATACGACAGTGAGAAAATTCTATCCAAGTATGCAATCGATATGCGCGGCGGTATCGATGCGTTGTACATTTACTGCGATCTGGTGGAAAATCAAGTCATTGGAAACGTGCGAGCGCCGTTGTTGAGAATACTGCCTGCGAAAGGCAGGTACGGAGAAATCGTGGACCACGATTTTGTGGCCAAACACTACGTTCCAGTTCTCAAGAAAGAGTTTCAGAGTGTCAAAATAACTATAAAAGGTGACACGGGTCAGCTAATTCCATTCGCGTTTGGTAAGGTTATTGTGAAGTTGCACTTTAAGAAAAATGAGAACAATCTACTCTCCTGAAAGTGAACGTTATTGGGCCAATTATTACACTCAGCAGGCGCTACAGCACGGCGGCGCAGCCTTTATCGGACTACCGTATCAGCGCGGTGCTGGATTGGGTTCTCTGTTCGGTTCAATTTTCCGTGCAATTCTGCCGGTCGCTAAATCTGTTGGAAAGACGGTCGGCCGACAAGCTCTAAGTACTGCCACACAAATAGGCGCCGATGTTTTGTCTGGACAGAGTTTGAAACAATCTGCAAAAACCAGAGGAAAACAAGCTGCTGCAAATCTGTTGAGAAAAGCGACCAGAAAGATAAATCAGAAAGGCCGTGGTTTGGGTGTTGCTCGCAAAAGAAAAACTACAGCCGCCCCTGCCGCCCCTGCCTCCAAAAAGAGAGCCAAGAAAACTATAAAAGCAAAAGGAAAACGCCAGTCGTCAGTCAGAGATTTGTTCGGTTTCTAGATGGCTAAACTAATCGACCAGCTCAGTGTTCCCAGTACGAAGACGGAGCTGAACTTGTTCGCTGTTCCTGCGACTCAAATCGCTATCGAGAATGGGTACTGGCACGCTGCCCGTCTGGTCAATTCGAACTCGGACACGGGGCCTTGGCGTTTCTGCGTTCAGGCCGACCCGCACTATTTGCAACTCAACAAGAATTACCTGTATATGAAACTAAAAATTCTAATGCCGGACGGTACAGATATCACGGCAGCCGATGCGGTCGCTCCGATAAATCTGTTGGGCAAAACGCTGTTCAAACAAATAAAGATTCATATCAATGGAAAACAAGCGTTCGACAGTTCTGACATGTATGCCTATCGGGCGTACTTGGAAACAGAACTCAACTACGACCACGGCGCCAAAATCAGTCAGCTTTCCGCGGCTCTGTACCAAAAAGACAGCCCTGCTAATCAAGTGGAAAATGTGAACAATAGAGGTTTCGTGGCCAGACGTAGCTGGTTCTTTAACGCTAATGAAAACAGAGTGGTGGAGTTGATGGCTCCTATACACGCGGACGTGCTAATGTCAGACCGTCTGATGTTGGACAATACCGAAATTCAACTAGAGTTGCACAGAAATCCCGACAGCTTTGCTCTATTGTGTTTTGATGCAGAACCTCAGCAATACAAACTGCAGATTCGAGATATGGTGTGGTACATACGTAAGGTGGAAGTCATGAAATCGGTGCAGGTGGGTTTGGAAGCTACGCTACAACGGCATATGGCCAAGTACCCTATTAGACGCGTTCAGATGAGACGTCTACACATCGCGGAAGGACGCAGGTCTACTCCTTCCAATACCCTATTCAACGGCCAAATACCTCGGCGTTTGGTGATAGGGTTCGTTGATTCGGATGCTTTCTATGGAAACTACCAGAAATCGCCGTTTCTGTTCAAAAACTACTCGATGACATCTGCTAAAGTGTCTGCTGCGGGAGTGGTGTACCCTAGAGAGCCACTTACGATGAATTTTAACGGGAGCGAGTTCGTAAGGCCGTACGTACAGTTGTACGAAAGTTTGGGCAACTCCAAAGACGACACCGGCAACTACATTTCGCTGTACGATTTTAAACACTCTCACTGTCTGCTGGTGTTCGATCTAAGCCCGGACGAACAAGACGGACTTCACTGGCAGCTCATACGTGAAGGAAGCACTTCGGTGGAGATACAGTTTGGTGAAAACATACCGGCCGGAGGCATCGAAATGATTTGTTACGCCGAATTCGATAATATGCTGAGTATCGACCGTCAACGTACCGTTTATTTCGATTACACTGTGTAAGTCAATATAAATCTTTGTCAATAGCCCAGAACAGACTGCCTACTGCTGCACGAAACTCTTTCTTCCACACCTCATCCGTCCCAAGCAGATAGAAATTGTCTTTTTGCAAGAACTGGAACGCATCTTTGTCTGTGACGCTGCTGCCCGGCTCCAGCTCGTAAATGGAATCCCAGAAACTGCGACAAATGCGCCATTTAGCTTCGTTGTTGATTAGAGCTGCGGCTCTGTCTCCGTAATCGGCGATTGCTTTCTCCAGACTTGTGTACTCGGTACACGTGTGGGGTTTGTCTTCCGGTCCTCCGCAGTCGGGGTTGCAAGCGTAACAGCGATTCTGAATAATCCATTTAAGTTTCTTCTTCAATTCGCCCAAGTAGGCTGTTGTGAAAATGGAACGCAATATCTTTTGCTTTTCCTCATCATTTTTCCAAACAGTCTTTAGTGAAAGCAACAGTGAACTGCCGGGAAACATTACCTAAACTCTCTGGCAATCTGGTCAACAATAAACTGTATGTCGATTAGCTCGGTATTTATACTAAATCTCTTGTTCACAAAATTCAAGACCAAAGTGTCATTCTTTACAAAGTCTGAACTGAATTGGTCGATAATAGTTTTTAGAGGAACGCCTCTGCACCGAAAATACAGAAACAATATACAGTACTGGCCGCAAACCGAAGTAAGTGGAGTTTGCAATTGTTTAGCGTTGTACTGCCACTCCACACAGTTTTGATTCAGATAGGACTTGAGAATCGGTTGTTTGCCGTACGAATCGAAGTAATCTCCGAATCCTTCTTGGTCTATGTATAGCGCAACCCAATGTTTTCCTGGTTTGGATTTTGGGTCTGTGTTAATTACAAAAGCGGCAGGATGCGGAGGATTATTCGGCAGACAGTCTGAAGGGTAAACACCGCAGAAGATTGGTGCTATTTTCGGGTCGCTTTTGCAAACAGATGCGATTTTCTTAGTATTCATTTATTACCAAAATATCACAGTAAAATCCAGCTCACACAATCAGCTCACAAATCAGACAAAAAGAATCAGAGCTCAACTCAGAAGAGGCAGTCAACACAACTCAGTAGAGCTCAGCTCAGCACAAGTCAGTAACCGAACGGCACCGTTTCGCCGCTCGGCAAAACGACCCGTTTATCGTACACAACAGAATAAGTTTTTTTGCTGGTTTTTGTCACTATTTTGCGGCCTTGCGTCCTTTCAATTCGCTGTATTACAACGTCTATGCTCTCCTTGGCCCCCGACTGGATAAAGAGCAGTACCAGTTTTTTGAGAGTTTTAAAGTTTAGTCTGTTGGCGGTGGTGGCGTTTAGAGAAAAGCCCCGAATCTTTACCACGTCGAGGAACTTGCCCTTCCTGGTCGACCAGATGTGTAGACCGTACTGTTTGGGGCCTCCTGAAACATACGTACATACAGAGTGAAATATGTAAAATTTAGGAACATACCAGATACAAACTCGCTAATGTAGCTGCCGGGGCCGTAGCAGCTGAGTTCATCCGTCATGTCGCCGAGAAAGTCGCCCGTCGGTGGCTCGTAAACGTCCTGGGGCCGGGAGAGGTATACTATGGAGTCTGAAATTAAAGAAATTAGACACCAGAAGTAAAGAAAACTGAAATACCCGTGTCAAAGTACAGAACTCTCTCTTGCAACGGCTCTATGTGGCTGTAGAGTTTGAGGCGCGCCTGAGCGGTGGTGTACGCGGCGATTACACTATTGGTGTGCGGCAGAGCCTCCACGAAATCGTCCACTTTCTTGTAGTTTACGGCCACCATGGCCTCGCTGATCAGTCTCACCGCAGATACCTCGTTGGCAGGGTCGCAGACTGTGTCGAAGTAACTGGCTGGGTCTGTAAAGTACTCCAGCTGGCCCAAATTGTTGCGCTGGCCGAACTTTCCCCAAAAACTGAAACAAAATTGTTTATGAAAAGTAAGCAAAATAAAAACAAAAACCTGTTCAGGCACAGCTTTGCCAATTGTCTGAGAGCTCCGTTCTTTTCGATTTTGGCAGGGTCCAGTGAAATCCCTTCAGTCCTCTCATAGTCCTCAACATAGCGTTGTTTGTCAGCCTCCGTCTCGACCCAGTCCGGCCATCCCGATGCCTCCTGTTTGATCTTGAGGAAGGTGTTGATGTATTCTGTGAACAGGCCCGTTTCCGAGTCAACGCCGTCGTACTTGGACCAGTGTTCATAGTGCCACACCTGTAAAATAGAAATGTACTACTGTTAATCAAATAATAACTTACTTCGGAAATGTCAAGCACTGTGTAGCCCAGTTCCAGCGCTTTGTATAGCTCGATGGTGCACCAGGCACCCCAAAACGAACGTTCCTCCTCCGTGTGTTGGCAGGCCTCGGACTGGCGCAGGTCCGTACAGAGTTTGCAGAGAGGAAAGCAGAGTTTACCGCCGGAGCGGAGTGGCAGAACGGGGTGTAGCAGACGTCTGGGCGGGAGCACTCTGCACTTGATCAGGCCCTTGTACGGTTGAGACGTGGCAGTCACCGGTCGGAAGTTGTCAGTCAGAACATAAGGGTGGCCAATAGGAAACTCGCCGTTCTTGCACACCCACGGGTACAGACTGAAACAAAATTAGTTAAGTACAAAAAATCAATAAATTATTATACCTGCAGACGTCTATGTAGTGAATCTTTTCGCCGTCCTTCGCTTTGTGATACAGCTTCGCGGCGTTCGTGCGGCCTCCGTAGAATGCCTCTCTAGGGTCCATAGGCTCTGGCAGGTTGACTGACTGGAAGAAAGCGCGCATATCAGGGTCCCGTTTCAGCATAGCGTCCACTGCGCAATCCCACACTTCGTCCACTTGGTAGCCCTGTCTTTCCAAGTATAGCCGTCGCTCCACGGTGCGCTCGTAAGCTTCCTGAGCTGTCAGACCAGTGAATAGAGTCTTCTGTCTGTCCTTGAAGCAGTTCTTGCAGCCGTGGTAGACGCACCCGTGGTAGGAGTAGACTTGTTTCAGGTCTTGCCCGTGAACAGAGCGCAGCAAGCCATCCACCTTGTATGGACCGACTCTAAACTCTCCTTGGTTGTGGGCGTGTTGTATGTACTGCTCTCGTTCCGCCAGTTCTTGCTCTCGGGAGTACCATTTCAGGTACTTGATAGCCTTGATGCTTTGCCGTTCTTCTTTTCGGTAGCCTTTGTCTGGAACGATGCCTATAGTGTCAGCCTTCAAAAAGTTGCGCCGAAACACCAGGTTGCAGGCGGAGGCGATGGTGATTGCTTGAGCCAGAGGGTCTATGAAAGTGATGCCCAGAAAATCGTCTCGGAACTTCATACAGCCTTGGGCTAGCACCAGTACGTCGGCCTTGCAGTACTTGACGAGCTCTCTCTGCAGGTTGAATAGCCGCCCTTCTTCTTCCATCTCTTGTTTCTCTTTGTTGTACCACTTGTAGAAAACGTCTCTGTCCTTGGGCTTCAGGTTGCCCGGTCCGTAGAAGTAAGCGTCTGGTAGCAGTCCTTCATAGTCCCAGTTGGCGGCTTTGTTGAAGAAGTGGGGGAAATGGCCCTTGCAGGTGGTCAGGCCGAAAGCTTTGGGGATTGCACTGAGTGGCATGGGTAGGAAGTTTAGACTGTCTATCACTCTGATCTTAACGGCTTCTAGCTTGAGGATCTCTAGGCCCCGGGTGATCAGTTCAGGTTTCACCGACTGTTCGTGTAGGTAGTCCAATAAAAATTGACTGTCGAAACCTCGGGCGTTGTGCGCTACCGCCGTACAGCCGATGTTCTCCTTGCTGTAGAGGTACTTGCAGAAGGCGTTTCTTGAGTCCGGGCCGATGAAGACTTTGAACTTGTCGGTGCCGCACCGCCGACAGGGCGCTTCGGGCGCTGCCTTGCACTGGTCGCACACTTTGAGGGAAACGCAGCAATTGACCTGGTGCTGCAGTACGTGGCCGTAATCGCTCTCACCCACCACCGTGTCTTGCGTAGTCTCGAAGTCAAAGTATATGAAACAGGGCGGCGTCTTCTCCTCTTCTGGGTCTTCGATGGTTTGCATGTAACATTGGTGGTTGATGGGGTCGACTTGTTTCTGGCAGACTGGGCATTCCGACATGCCACAGACGTGGTTCTTGTTCTTGTTGGTGTCGATAGTTCGGCCGCAGGTGGTGCACTTTTTTAGGATGTCACACGTTTTCTTCACCTTCGTTCGTTTGTTGCCGTTCTCCTGCACTTCTTGTTTGTGGTTGTCGAAACAGTCCTGGCTAACGAACAGACGGTTGCAGTCATTGCATTTGGTCCAGTTTTCGAAGCGGCAGGGTTGTCGGTTGAGGCAGGCTCTGCAGACAGCTTCGCACTTGTGACGTTCTTTATGGTCATAGCCCTTCTCACACTGTTCGCACCAATAAGAGTAGTCGAAAAACGCACCCATGGCTGTGATGACGCAGAAGTGGTTCTTGTAGTGGAACAGGTGCACCACTCTGTTGGAGTCTATGTTGCCTTCGAAAACCTTGGCGCAGTAGGCTTCTTAGGACCAACATTTGAGTTTGTACTGCGGGACCACTCTCTGCAGCGCTTGTAGCTGCTCTATGTCGCAGGGCCCTATGTGTCTCGCCAAACCGGCTTGTTCCATCAACGTTCTAGCCCGGTTTCTCTGCAGGTAATCTCGATGTCTGTCATCTCTGTCACCTTTTCTGATTCGCTCCCATTCTCTCTTCTTCTGGTCTGACTGGTCTTTCTCCAAGTGGGCAATTCCGATCACTATGGCTCTGGCTAGACACAATTCGTCTTTGTTCTTGACTTGGTAGAAACAGCTACCGTGTCCCGTTGTCCTCTCTGCGAACCACTCGTTGAAGTTGCCTCTGAAGGCGTGTCTGCCGCTGCCAGCCGGGGCAGCTATTCTTGTGAAGAGTACCGAAATCTGAGAGTCTAGAGAGAATGTCTGCCGAGACTGGAGGACTTTCTGAATCGTATTCAGGATTTTATCGACCGACATCTGACTCTGGCGGCGGAATGGGATTAGAATCGGTTGTTCCAGGCCTGGATGGTTGATCTGTAGGCCGACGCGATCGGTAGGCTCTCCATCCGCAAAGGCGCGGTCCAGCAATCTCTGAAAACACGTTTTTGTCTCAATAAAAGGGACACATTCTGACTGCAGTACGTCATCCCTAATAAACACCCAACGTGTGACACCAAATACCTGACACACACACACACACTCTATGTACGTACTGTACCTGTTACACACTGTACGTACTGTACCCTACTGATCTACATACTGTATACACCAAACCCCTGACTCTATGTACGTACTGTAGCTGTTACACACTACCTGACTGATTGTATTACACCCACCAAATCCCTGACTGTATGCACCTGTTGCACCCTGACTGTACTGTACACCAAACCCCTGACTGTTTGTATTACACACACTAAATCCCTGACTGATGTACATACTGCAGTCATAAAGGAGAAATTTTAAATCTTGTGAAAGAAACACCAATACATGATTTTGTTTGAAATTTCTCCCCACAGCGGGCAGCAATTATTATTATGCGCTGCGGGCACGTACGTACGATACACTTTACCGCCCTGTGAGAACTCAATACGTGTAAAAAGTGTAAAAAGGTTTTTTTTGTTTTAAACACCAACAGCACAAAATACTTAATTCTTTGAACAGTTAGTTCTGTACGGTATTGAGCGCACACACTATAGCAACAGCACTCACGCGCAGTGGGCAGGGACGTACGTACGTAGACACTACTGCTGTGTAGACACAGACAGTTTACCAGAATAAAAAGCACCTACTTGAAAAGTCTGGCGGATGAGTTCCAGGAGATCTCTGACGCTGTCCAGGTCTCTGAAGACTAGCTCGAACTGGGTGCCGGTGGTTCTGAGACGTTTGACCGCTACTCGGTGCGAGGCGCTAATGTCTGCGTGCGCGTCTACGTCGATTTCCGGGGCCTCTGGTTGACCTCCGTGCTGACTGGCTAGCGTCCAAATCTCATCGTCCTCCTCCTCATTGACTGGCTGAAATGGACCATAATTATTTGCATAAATTAAACCATAATTAGCTTACTTCCGACTGACGGACCGAGGCTTCTCCATCGCCGGAGGGTTGACTGACCAAGGGCTCCTAAAACAAACCAATTACACTATTAAAAAAATTGCAATTAACACACCTGAGTCTGACTGATTGAGGCTACATCGTCCGAGCGCTGACTGACAGAGGCTTCCTGAAACTAACGCTTTAATTTACACGTTCAAAATTGTAAATAGCACACCTGATTCTGACTGACCGAGGCTCCATCGCCGGAGGGAGGACTGAGCGAGGGTTCCTGAAACTAACGCTCTAATTACACACTATTAATGAAGGCAATTAACACATTTGAACGACTGAGACTCCCAACAGACTACGGGGCGGGACAATAACTGCATTTCAACACCACAAATTCAAAGAAACCACTTACGTCATCAAAGTCACTGCCGTAGATCACGTCCCAGAAATCGGGGTGGTTGAACCAGACGCTGGGTTCATCGCCTTCCACAATGAGCTGGTGCAGACGGTTGAAAATGGCTGTCCAGATAGCCGGCTGGTTCCTCCAGATGCCACTGTCCACGAGGGAGTGAAGTTGAGGGAGAGAGAGAGTAGAGATAGCTTCCAAAAGCGACATTCCAATAGTAGGCAAAACAGCAAGAATGACTAACCTCAAATTTCAGCCCCTTTATAACGATTTTGTCTGCGGACCAAGTTTGTATCGCGATTGATGACGTCAACAGAGTTTGTATCAATATTGGTGACGTCATCCGAGTTTGTCCGCGGACAAACTACTGAAAGTTACTGTTAGCCGAATTTTTCAGTTTCTGTTCATTGTTGCTGTTGTACTGGTGAGAGATGGCGGCTCGTTTGTCTCTGCAGCAGCTCTTGGATCGTGATGGAATGACGATGGAGGACTACAAAAACTGCTACTGTAAACCGTGCAACCGGACCTTCCGCGCTCGAGGCAACCTCGTCAACCACATGCGAGGTATTCTACATAGACGCCGATGGAAACCGTTGCCACCTCTGGACTTGGAACTTGTGAAAAAGCGAATCGCCGAACGAAAGGCTCTGCTGAGCACACCTCCACTGCACGTCGATGGGGAAATGGCTAAACGACCCCCTCCAACCCCTCAGACGCCGAGAAAAACCCGCTGGGATCAGCCGCCTCTGCCGAAACTGCAACGCTCCGAGGAACCGTGGAAAGAAGCCAAGGTGGTCCCTCTACCGAAACCGACTCTGTCCGGCCCGGTCTCGTTGGAAACGCTGAAGGTAGTGCAGCCGCTACTTTCCTACTCGGCGTACATGTGCGAACCGTGTTTCAGACTGTCCAGAACCATGCCAACGTTGAAGCTGAACGGAAAACTAATAGTGCAATTCCCGCTGTGTGACAGCTGCATCGAGGTGAACACGAAAATGCGAGATGTATACGCTAAATGCTTGTTCAAGAAATGATACGGCCTGCGAGCCACAGAATAAACTTATTGATTTTACCGTGTATCAGACACAACTATTACAGGTAAATCTTTATCACACAACAGTGTCCATTTTTGCGAGCTATAGGAACCACCCGTTTCTTCTTGCGACACATTGGCTTCTTTTTGATTTTGCAGGTGTCTGGTTTAGTATCGTCAGTGTTTTCCTCCACCTCCTTCAAGTCGTCATTATCGCTTTTTTCCTGTTCCGGCTTGTCTTGTTTCGCCGCTTTCTGTTCAGTTGTCTCGCTATCAAAAAGCAACTCTGCCAAATCTATTTTCTCCTCTTTCTCATTTGTAAAGAGCAGCTCTGCCAGATCAATTTTTTCCTCCTCCTCGTCACTCAACATTAGCTCAACAGCCAAATCTTGCGCAGCCATTCTCGAGCAGGTAAGAAAGTACAATGACTGAATTTTCAGAAACTACTCCTTTTATAGTGAAAGGAATTTGGATTTTACCGTGAGAAATTGGGTAAACACCTGACAGTTTTCTAAATTTCTTAACCCTAACAGTTTTGACCAAAATAACAGTAGCTGCTGAAATAAGAAATAAAAACAGATAAAAATTAGCTCCTCACCAGAGCAAAGAGAGATAAACAGACTTACCACAAACGATGCTCCCAACAATTACCAAACAGATAATGGACTCACTCCTAGTTAAGTCAGAAATGAGACCCAAAATCCGCCTGGTAGCCCTGAAGAGGGCTGTTGGGTTGGTTTATTGTTGTTGTTGTTTTTTCAGAGCTTTCTCTTCCTGGTCTTCTTCTTGCGCGCCTCCTCTCGCAACTCCACCGCCCACCACTGGGCACCTAGCCGTTCCGTCGCCGCCTCTATCTCGTTCTCGGTGACTTCTTTGTATGAGGCCCTTTTTTTACCTTTCCCCACCACCGGCGCCTCGGCTGCTAAGAAAGCCTCTCTCACACAGCAGTAACGAGCGGCCGCCTGCTCGAACACTTCGAACGGAATCGGCGCTGCGCGCTCCTCTTCTGGTCTTTCCTGAATGTATTTCAACAGCGTGTGGAGGCTCTGTTTTGCCAGCACGTCTTGAGTGGTGTATCTGATGGTTTTCGGTTTTGGTTCGGGTGTCTCCTCCTCAAACGTCTGGGTGAGTGTCTGCACTTGCACGGGAGGTTGGGTGAGCGGGGGTAGTTGGAGGGGTGGTTGAGGAGGTTGGAGGTGGAACAGATCGGGGGGTGGCCGGTTTTCGTCGTTAAGTAAAAGGAGTTCATCGGGGAGGGCTGTGGCAGGTGAAGGGACAAAGAAGGAAGCTAAAAAACTAAAGTCACAATCTTCAAAAGACATGGTGGTAGAAAATGCTTTAGCTGCTTGCCTACCCTGTTTTATGCCCCTCTACATGGTATGCGGACCAAGCATCGTCATAAATGACGTCAACCGTTAGCTGGGTGCATGCCCGTTTATCTCTTGACGAACGGGTGGTCAAAAAACTGCTTCTCTGATTGGCCGAGCTTTACAGTATCGGTGCCTGATTGGTTAGAATTCAAACGGCTGGCGGCAAAGGCAGCTTAAAAGGCCGTTTCCCGTGTTTAAAATCACTTGGTTTGGGATGGCTAACTTTGTGCTATGCAGCGTTTACGGCCCGGTGGAGATGTGCCTGGAGCACACAGCGGCTAGTCACTCCGGTGATGTAGAGGAGAAGAGCGTGTTCGAGATGGGTATTGAGGAGGCGGTGACGGCAACCATCTTATATGGTGTGCCCACGTTCAAAAGGGACACCATCATAATCGAGGCGGAGTTTGGAGCGAGGACCGGCTTCGTCAACAGCTTTGTCAACACCGTAGAAGAGGGAAGCGCGGTTCGGGTGATTCTGAGGAAGAGGGAGGAGGGGGAGTTGTACCTCGTAACAGCGTACCCCATTTTAAAGTGCGTGCAAAAGGCGGTGGCGCAGAAGAAATATCAGCCCACAAAGGAGGAGAAACAGGAGATCAAAAGGATAAAGAGCCGGCGATAAAGAACTGAAACCATCCCAACGGCCCTCTTCAGGGCCACCATTGGAATGGTTGATCTTACTTATGAAATTAAAAACTAAGTGAGTCTACTATTCCTATGGTGGTCTAACACTACTGTATGGTGAAAATATTCTGGGTAAGTAGTTTTACTATTTTGCATGCTTTGTTGTACGACTCGTGTTTGCACCTTTTAGCTGTCTGCTCTGAAGAGCAGGATTTTAAACTTACCTTTTCGATGATTGCGTCAGAAACATAGACACCGGACTCTGTACACTAAAGTGTCTGAGCCTTAAGCAGAACAAAACATAGAGGACTCGGTACACTAAAGTGTCTGGGCCTGAAACACTCAGATTGCAATAAAAACAGGGCAGCATTTATCACATGATTCGACGGTGTGCAGATATAACAGTAGCAAACATTCACAGTTCAGCCGTGACGTACAAATACCACCAAACTTCTCTCCGAATACGGGGTCGTGTTCTTCTACCTGAAAGATGCGAGCTAATGTCTTGTGTATGTGTGCTTAAATTCGGCACTCGGAATGTTGACAACATAATTTGGGCAAGTATGCAACGTAAGCTTGGCCCGGAAAGGTAGTTTTTCTACCGCTAGGAGAATGTAATTGAATGGGGCGCCGGGTAGGCAAAAAGCAACATTAATGCACGGCTAGGGGTGGGACTGAGTCGGTTTTACAATAGGCGCCGGTTTTATAATAGCTTTAGGAGAGAAGGGTGAGACGTTTTGAAGAAAAACACCTGTACTGGGCAAAAACCATGCGGCTTAACGCTGGTACGTATACAAGACACACTGCCCGTATTTGAACGGGAGAATAACAACTTTGAGTAACCGGAGGAGTGCATATAACCACTTAAACAAGTTCTGAGGGAGGCAAATTGCAAAACTTTAATATGAGAACAGCTTTTCCAAAACTTTAAGGGCAACTTTTCCAAAACTTTAATCTGAAAGCAGTAAAAATCTGACTGAGGCTTTCGTCACCACTTATACATAGCCCTTTTACAGCTATTACTCTAACCGAGTGCGTGGCTCAATTGGTAAAACCAATAAGCCCGTGACCGAAACGCTAAAAGTTCAAAACCCACCCTGAGCAAAAGTTTTTCCCAATTTCGACGAGTGGGCGGAGTCGTAAGGGGCGGAGTCTCGAGATGGCGAGTGGGCGGGGGCGGAGTCTATCTCGAGACGGGCTGGGGCGGGTGACGTTGTGACGTCACCCCCCCCCAGTGGACCGCCCCTTACTACTGACACTTGCTAGGAGATCAGGGTTTATTTATGGATTACCCCGAAGTGTTGGCTAAGTATCCAGCCTTGGCTATAGACAGGAAGCAGTGGAAAAAATTGTGGACAGCATTGCCACGTACATGGCGCAATGAAATTTCTGATAACTGGAATGGGTTGCTGCAAGCTTATCAGGCATACAATCCTGAAATAAAGGATGCAACCAAGCTAAGTATTCCGCTGTATAAAAGGTACAAACTAGCCAAGATGTATGAAAGTCCTGCAGCACAAAAACGATGGACGGATAAATACTGGGTTACAGAGGATTTATTTGAAAAAGCCTGTCTACGGGCACACCGTCTGTCACCTGATGTTAAATTGCGGAATTTTCAATATCGGGTGTTGCATAGGATAGTTCCAACAAAGCAGTATTTATTCTACAGAAGGATAGTAGATGACATGAATTGTAAGCAGTGCCATTTGCAGAAAACTGATACAGTGGAGCACATGCTTTATCATTGCGCCGTAGCAAAAAAAGCTTGGAGAATGTTAGAATTACTTATTCTCGAAATTGAACACCAAGAGGTAACATTTGATCTAATCTCAGCACTTTTTGGACAAATTCATGACCTGTTTGTAAATGCGACGGTATTGAATCTGTTAGGCATTTATACAAAAAGGTTTATATACAGCTTAGCACGACGGGAAGTTAAAGAATTTTCCGATATGACCTTCAAGCATTTTATAACGGCAAGCTTGAAAACTGCATATTATGCCAGTATTATGCTGAAGAAGAAAGATGCCTTTACGGAAATTTGGGACAAATACTTGCGTTTCTTTGAAATTCTTCAATAATTAAGGAAACAGTAAAAGCCATAATCAAACCTCAAGTATCAAGATAAACTGCTCTACATCACACACATACATGTCAAGGACTCTGACCCAGCTGCTCAGTGCATCCTTTTCTAACCCATATCTGTGTTCTACTAACCATATTCGTAATAATATAAATTGTTCGAAAAAAAAAAATTGATGAGCATACTAGGTTTTCTGACACGGCAACTTCAATGGCGTGATCCATTTGTGCATAGGACCATGTGATCAATCGATAGCCAGCAATGGCCATACATGGTTCTCTCTGATGAGGGCCATTTTCCATAGTAAAACTCCAAAACACCCCCACGGAAATGACCTTTTCTCTGGAGGGCGAGCAAACTCAGACCCGTGCTATGCAGCGTTCGAAAGCTCACATCATGGGCTTTCTGAATTTGTAATAAAATTTATGACGTTTTTTGTTGTTTCAAAAATAATCGATCGCGAAACATCCATTAATCACGATTTTATCAGTTTTCAGCAGCCAAATAAAATGGTTTGGCATGAAAATTTGATGAGCATACTAGGTTTTCTGACACGGCAAATTCAATGGCGTGATCCATTTGTGCATAGGACCATGTGATCAATCGATAGCCAGCAATGGCCATCCATGGTTCTCTCTGATGAGGGCCGATCCGATCCGATCTAATATATTGGGGGGGGGGCTGTACGGCCCTATGATCAGACCAACATGTCCATTTCATTTCCCCATATCATCTCTCTTCATTTCGGATACTATCACCAACGCAAGGCTCAACCAGCCTTGGGGGATATCTAGCGGTTAGGTATACCCGAGGCTTTAGTCAACCTCAGGAGGTCCCTAACGGTTACATCGCTCAAGTCAATGGGTGGTAAGATATCTACTGCCCAGAATAGCTTGTCTACGTCCAGCCAATGCATCACATTCTGTGACCAAATGTTCAGGCGTTTCCTCCTCCTGTAAGCAAAATGAGCATGTTGGATCATCCACCAAGCCCATGATGCTGAGATGTCTACTAAGGTTACTACTGTGTCCAGTTAACCGACCGACCACTAGTTTCAGTTCCCTTCTACTAAGACTAAGTAATTCTCTGGTCACCACCAATCTGGGTCCCAGAATGAACTGCTTAGATTGCCTACAGTCGGTTCGTAGATCCCAGGCAGTTTGCGGCTGGTTCTTTGCCCAACTTCTTAAATCTGTCCTCACTTTCCTAACTGAGATGCCAAGGGCCGGTTCCGGCGCTATAAGTGGCAACTCAGCAGCTGCCCGAGCTAGTCGGTCAGCCTGATCATTTCCCTCCACTTCCGAGTGTCCAGGTACCCACATCAGCTGTAGCTTCTTACGAAGCGCCAGTCGTTGCAGCTCCCTAACACACTCTGCAACCAACTTAGAGTTGACGCGTGGAGATACTATTGCTCTTAGAGCTGCTTGACTATCTGAGCAAATACAGATCTTCTGCTCTAGACAGTTAACTAATCCAGGAGTCCTGGCGCAGTTCAGTATAGCATAGACCTCCGCCTGGAAAACTGTTGCATACTTCCCCAGGGGAAAGGAATCCTCTACCCCCAGTCTCTTTATAAATACTCCTGCTCCCGAATTCTCTAAACCTGTTAACCTGGAACCATCCGTATAACAGTAGAGAGTATCGGTTGCATTAGGAGATTTACCCTGCCAGACCTCCCTACTCGGGAAGTCGACCCGATATTTCTTATCAAACACGTAATTGGGTAGTTGTTGGTCACTTGGGAATTGGTACAGTGGCGATAAATCGCACAATTGTGCCCAAACACTACAGTGACCACGACCTACCCTGTGCCACTGCTTAGTACTTTTAAGTCTGTAGCAGGTCGCCATCGCTTCCACTTGAATCCAAGTGTGTAGCGGTGGAGGACACAACAGAACTTCCATTGCTGCTGTGGGTGTTGTTTGTAGAGCCCCTGTTATGCATAGACACGCCAGTCGTTGCAAACGGCCCAGCTGTGCTTTTGCGCATTCCAGGTTTGTCCGTTTCCACCACACCACAGCAGCAAAAGCTATCATAGGTCTAATGGTCACAACATAGAGCCACTTGACCACCTTTGGAGACAGTCCCCAATTGAATTTGCCGTGTCAGAAAACCAAGTATGCTCATCAAATTTTCATGCCAAACCATTTTATTTGGCTGCTGAAAACTGATAAAATCGTGATTAATGGATATTTCGCGATCGATTATTTTTGAAACAACAAAAAACGCCATAAATTTTATTACAGATTCTGAAAGCCCATGATGTGAGCTTTCGAACACTGCCTAGCACGGGTCTGAGTTTGCTCGCCCCCCAGAGAAAAGGTCATTTCCGTGGGGGGTGTTTTGGAGTTTTACTGGAAAATGGCCTTCATCATAGAGAACCATGGATGGCCATTGCTGGGTACCCAGAGGGAGTTGGGCGGAACTGTTTTAGGGTTTTACTTTGGGGCCATAGGGATGTCCAACGCACACCATATCGGCCGATTCCGCCGACCCCCCACTATACATGTCTGCCTGATGGCCGCCCGATCTCGGTTGACAATGACAATTATATAGCGATCTGCAGTCGGAGTATTGGGCTCGCCGCGGTTACCGTTGCTTAGTGCTCCTCAGCAACCACCAGCTCGATCAAACGTCATACATACGTAACTGGACTCTCTTTGGAAAAATGAGAACATATTTGTTTGGCGCTTTTCTTTCTCTCAAGGACTAATGCAAAGGTGCGTAATGAATGAATAAATACATAGTTGAAAGAGACAAAAGATTTTTACAGATTTCGAGAGTCTCTGTGCCACTGCTGAGCCAGGTCGGACCTTAAGAGCCATTTTATATAAGAGCGGTACGATGGGCGGCGGACGGCCAAATCTGACCCCCACTTTTTTGGCTCATTTGAAAGTCCTATACATGGAATGTTTAAAACCGAAGTATCTCCCGGATTTACCCATTACTGGGCTAGAAAAGTGGGATAACGCCCGTGGGGGGGCCGATTTTCGGGCGTTTACGGAAATGGTCATTTCTCTTGAACCACTAGGCCTAGAGGGCCCAAGCTTTAAACATTTGTAGAGGAAGTGTCGTGCTACCATAACTGTTGTTTGTAGTCGCCTAGCCTTCTCCATAATCTATAATCGACGCTCCAAACTGGAGGTTGTCAAATCAGTATTTCGGCTACTGTCCCAACAACGAATGGAAGTTTTCAATTTCCTCTTGCACACTATTTGGACTAACCATTGGCTATTTATCGCACACAAATTTTTTTTGGCAAAGATCGTATATTGCAAAAAAAAATGAAATTTTCGTTTTTTCAGCAAAAAACGGTATTTTTCTATTTTTTGCTAAATGCATCTGTTCTAGACTATTTTTGGGTGCAGAAATGGATTTCGCATGTCATAATTAGGCATAGACAATGTTTTTACTTATCGTTTCCTCGCTCATTTACTGAAAACTGGATTTGACTCAAGGAATGCGCTGATGCAGAGCTGAGCTACTGTACGTAGTAGCTTTCGGTTAATATGATTTCAATTTGTGTTTGCATGTTATGTGGGCTACTACCTGGCTGCATAATGTACCCAAATTTTTGGCAAATTAGCTACTATGCAAAAAATTTAAAACTTATTCATTTTTGGAAAACTTTCTTATATGTACATATCTCCGACTAGTGTGGGTTTGTATATTCAAATATACATATACAAATTTGTATATATATACAAATGTTTTGGATATACATATACATATACATATACAAACGGACTGTTGATGCAATATTCAATATACATATACAAACAGACTTGATATACAAACGGTTTGTATATTTTCAATTGTATATTTTTGCAGTAAGTAGTTTAGCACATTTTGGCCACTTTCGTACGGTAATTGAGATATTTTTACAGTTTCTTCGGGTGTTTTTGTATTTTGAGCCTATGTTTTCAACTTTTCCAGAAGAATTTGTGAAATTTGCGGTTTAGCCTCATCTGCATTAAGACAGAATATTATTCATCTTCGTTTTAGAAGTATTTCGCAATGAGTTTTGCTGTTTAAAACGAAATAATGGAATAGTAGGCACGCTCAACGACGAAATCGATAATCGAATCAGATACAGTACGTTTCACTTTTCGTTTCATCCCAGTTTTAAACGTGTTATTATTTTTTCAGATAAACCCGTTCATCCATTCTCCCTATGATGCGTAATAACTATTTCAGGGGCTATTTCTGCTTAAAACTATACCTATGTACGAGCCTAGTAGGCCTGAATCGAAGACTAAAAGCCAGAACCTAAGCCTTAACATATCTGTTAACCTAAAACTAAGGGGTGTACCTAAAGCGTAAGTTTGAATTTGTTGCTAGCATTTGTATTACTTAAAGATTATCGACCACCGGTGACTTACCCACACCGCACAAAAAATTTCTTGATATTACAGATCCTAAAAAGCCTGAGTTTTAGCAACAACATAAATTTTAGCTGGTAAAAATTTTAGACTGAGGGCAGTATCACTTAATAGAGTTCGCACCAGTTGGGAGAACTGCCTGAAATCGGAATACACTCATGCAATTTGAGAATATTTCATGTTAGCTAGCCCTACAACGCCCTACCATATGACAATGACACCCGTCATGGTACCCCTAACCCACCTGGTTTGTCGAAATCATGCTTTCCAGCAGAAAATTTATAATATTCTTAATATACAAATATACAAAAAAATATGCAATATTGAAATTTTGTTTGTATATGTATATATACATATACAAACTAATGTGCATTTGTATATATACATATACAGGGTGTGCCAAAAAAAAACAACCCAGCAGATTTTTCGCTGTAGCAACCGCAAATCTCAACCGATTTGAACGAATCCTTTTTTTAAATGAAAGATAAATAAATTCTTGAAAGATTGATGTACCGCTTATTAATGTACTCTGCTTGGTTCCTGAGATATTCACTCTCCAAGTCAAAACTGTGATTTTGGCAGTGAACAAGAGGGATTTTTTATTATTCCGCTGCACTTCGTAATAAAACGATTCCTGCTACTGCTGAGGCCTATTGGAGGCTTTACTGGTGACACATAAACTCGGTCCACTTCAACAGTAAAGTGTCATTAGCCCCCAGCAGTAAGAATCTGCTTTATTATGAAGTGCAACGGAATCGCTCTTGTTCTTTGCCAAAATCTGTTTCGACTTTGAGGGCAAATATCTCAAGAACTAAGCAGTGAATCTCAATAAAAGTTGCACCAATCTTTGAAGAATTTATCAATCTTTCATTCAAAAAAGGATTCATTTAAATCGGTTAAGATTCATGGTTGCAAAAGTAAAAAATCTGCTCAGTTGTGTTTATCACTCTTGTTCACTGGCAAAATCTCTGTTTTGACTTTGAGGGCAAATATCTCAGGAACTAAGCAGGCTATCTTAATAAGCGACTGATCAGTCTTTCAAGAATTTATTTATCTTTTATTTAAAAAAAGATTCATTCAAATCGGTTGCGATTTGCGGTTGCTACAGCAAAAAATCTGCTGGGTTGTTTTTTTTTGGCACACCCTGTACATATACAAATGAAGTAGGCATATATGTGCCCACGTTATGGCTAACCATAATTCGTGGTCGCCAGCACCAGAAATTAATTGGTGGACTTAATTACTGTCCCATGTGTCTCATTGAAACAGCTGCCTCTCTCCGATTCCCGGAAGAAACGAAAGATTTAAAGAATTCAGAAGAAATTACGAATTATGCAATTCAGTTCGTGCACTCTATCAGGGTTCGTGCGGCTTTTGTATAACAAAATTCCCTGAGCTTTCCCTGACTTTTCCATGACCAAATCATTATTCCCTGAACAACCAGGTACAGGAAACTGCAACCATTCTGAGAAAATTTAAAAAAAATTGGCTTTGTAAAACGCATTTAAATGGTATTCAGAGCGTAAGTTTCCGGTTTAAGTAGTAGTCAGAAGACCGATCTTCAAAATAGTGTTGTGTAAAGTTCTGACAGGACCATTTGGCGGCGAGATGTTTCTGCTGCTATGAAATTTTCCCTGACCAAACACCAAATTCCCTGACTTTTCCATGACTCCCTGACTTTCCAGGTCCCGCACGAACCCTGTCTATGTAGCTGCGGTCGGAAAGATAAAAATTATGCAACAATCAATCATAATTCAAGCGTCATTACGCAATGCTCGCGTTAACAGACTGACAACTGCATATCGATAATATACACAAATTTATGGACGGACCCTTAGCACTTGCTAACTGACAACTCGATATCGATAAATATACAAACATTTATGGACGGACCCTTAGCACGTCCTAACTGACAATTCCATATCGATAGCATACAATTGAATGCTGGTTAGGTCGGCAGTACTGTAATTTTAATAGTGAAATTTTATTTTAATTTAATATTAATATAATAGAACTAGCCGATTTTAATTTTAATTTAATATTAATATAATAGTCGCCTGTTAATTTTAATTTAGATTTAATATTAATACTATTAAATAACAATTTTAATAGTATTTTAATAGCATTTTAATAGTATATTCTAAAATGCAGTCGAAAAGTTTTGGTCACACTTCAGCAAACTGGCAAAACAACATCTTTTGCTTGAAGTTGTTAGTGTTAGTTGAAAATTTAATCAGATATGCAACTTAGAAGCATTTTTCTGTGGAAATTTATAACCATTTTTTAAAATGACTTTGTCTGAACCTGGTTTTAAATTGCATTCGAACGTAAGCTAGCATAGAAAAAACTATTGATGCATACAGTAGTTAAAGAGAAATTTTTGAAAGGAAAGACTGTTACATAGGTCCAGGTTACTAGATCCAGGTCCTTTTGTCATTCAAGCCTATTAGTGAGAAAAGTTCCACTATTTCCAAGTGAAAACACATTCGAGATTCAGAGGGCAGTCGGAAATCTTCAATTTTCATCATTTTCTGAGGTAAAATTATGTAACTCCTTGATTGTCAAGCATGGTTTAACTATTAAAATGCTATTAAAATACTATTAAAAATAAATTTTAATATTCAGCCCCTGTGTGTATTTTTAATTTAATTTAATATAATAGTAGGACCTCTATTTTAATATTAATACAGATTTAATACTATTAAAATGCCACTATTAATAATAGTTTCATTTTAATATTAATATATTTAAATAACAGTAGTCGGCAGCACCATTTCTTGCATATTTGTGGAAACTGTAAATCTCAACAGATTTGAATAAATCCTATTTTAAATGATAGATAAATAATAATTCTTGAAAGATTGGTGAAAATTTTAGCCACATACACTATTTAGTTCCAGAGATATTGACAGAATTTGGTTATTATATTTTATTTTTACTTCACTATTGGCTCTTAATTTTTCTTTTTACTACAGGGTGTCTCAAAAAAATGATCACATTTCTTTTTACTGCCATTTCCGCAAATGTTGACCAAATAGGCTGAAATTTGGACTATAGGTGCCAAAATTCGGGGAATTTTATGTGTTAAAGTTTGGTGCACTAGGCTTGACTCATTCCCGAGAAATTTCAAAAAAAGTGCCTGATCGATCATACTCGGGTTGTCTAAGCAAGAGCTTGTCTAACCAGCGTATGTAGATGCAATAAAGCTGAGGCGGCGTTGGTTTTTCCAAACGTTATTATGATAGCTATAATCTCACCCTGCTAGTTAGGTATTTCCTATAGACACCACAGGGCGCCGTAGTCATTGTGGAATTTTGGTCAATCTGATATGTACGCGTCTAACTCTAGCAAGAGGAACTAGTGTAAAGCATTCTACATTAACTAAAGTGTAAACAAACATAGTATTTATTGCGAAAGAATATGAAAATCATGTGAATGCAAAAATTCGGTTCTAACGTGAGTATCGAATTAAATTATTTGAAAACCAAGGTGCAGATAATGAGTTAACCACTGTCTATGCCTAATTATGACATGCGGAATCCATTTCTGCACCAAAAAATAGTGTAGAACAGCTGCATTTAGCAAAAAATAGAAAAATACCGTTTTTAACGAAAATTTGATTTTTTTCGCAATATGCGATCTTTGCCAAAAAAAAATTTGTGTGCGATAAATAGCCAATGGTTAGTCCAAATAGTGTGGAAAAGGAAATTGAAAACTTCCATGCCTTGTAGCGACAGTACCGGAGATTTCCGCTTATAAGACCACCATAGTTAGAAGACCATGGTCTTTAAATAGGTTTTTGTTTCCAGTTATAGGACCATGGTCTTCTAATAGGTGGTCTGAAAACTGAGTTCGTTGACATCCATTTTCCAGTTAAAAGACCATGGTCTTAGTTAAATTAAGCAATTTTAACAAGCAAGTAAATGTTTTTAAAGTGAACAAAAGCTGTTAATCATAAGAAAACAAGGGCAGAAGTACATTAGAATGTAAAACATGATATTGTAGTTTTTGTTTTCGACACAATACAGTACTCTGCTACGCTTCAACACTATTTCCTTAAAAAATTTCAAAGAAAGTTTTACAAATTAACCTTAAGATGGTCAGGAATTCCAGGAACAACTATCTACGTCAAGATCAATTTAAAGTATGGCCAAAAATCCGTTTTTGAAGCGAAATAACATTTTCCAGTTATAAGACCATGGTCTTCAAAAGGGCGCCAAAAAGTGACCATAAATTTGGGCATTTTCCAGTTATAAGACCAGGAGAAGGCTAGGCGGCTACCAGCAACAGTTATGGTAGCACAACACTTCCTTTACAAATGTTTAAAGTTTGGGCGCTCTAGGTCTAGTGGTTCAAGAGAAATGACCATTTCCGTAAACGCCCGAAAATCGGCCCCCAGGCGTTTTCCCACTTTTCTAGCCCAGTAGTGGGTAAACCCGGGAGATACTTCGGTTTTAAACATTCGATGTGTAGGACTTTCAAATGAGCCAATAAAAAGTGGGGGTCAGATTTGGCCGTCCGCCGCCCTCGTGAAGAAAACCGTATCGCTCTTATACAGTATAGATCAAAAAAAATGTCCCATCGCTTTTTCGGCCTTCACTCAAACGTTTCGTTCTCAGTCACTTCTTTACCGATTTGGCTCAAATTTTCAGCAAAAATTAACAATATGGTTGGCTAAATATTCTGCAAGTGTGGTGCCAAAATTCCGACTCATACTGGCTTTATGACCCGAAAACCAGGAATGAGGGTGGTCCACGCAAATTTACTTTTTTTCGGTAATGCAAGGAGTACAGGCCTGAAACTTGCAGGAATGATTTGTGTTGCTATTGGGCATAACATACTAAGCGGGCAGCCCTGTAGCTCAAAGGGCACTAAAATGGGGGAATTTCAAAAACATGACGAAATATGACTTTTCTTCGTAAAACCGGCAAAATGACGATTCTAAAGATTTTCAATTTTCAAAAAACGCTGCAGGGATGGTTTCTATGGTGTGGAACAGAGCTTAAATATCAGGTTCATTTATTTGTCGAACTTCCTGCTACAATCTGTGTTGATTAACAACAGATTCAGTGCTTTGATTCTACAAGGTGCAGATTTCTTAACTATGGGATTTTCACTCATGTTTTTGAAATTCCCCCATTTTAGTGCCCTTTGGGCTACAGGGCTGCCCGCTTAGTATGTTATGCCCAATGGCAACACCAATCATTCCTGCAAGTTTCAGGCCTGTACTCCTTGTATTACCGAAAAAAAATAAATTTGCGTAGACCACCCTCATTCCTAGTTTTTGGGTCATAAAACCAGTACGAGTCGGAATTTTGGCACTGAACTTGCAGAATATTTAGCCAACCATGTTGTTAATTTTTACTGAAAATTTGAGCCAAATCGGTAAAGAAATGACTGAGAACGAAAGGTTTGAGTAAAGGCCGAAAAAGCGATGGGACATTTTTTTTATCTATACTGTATAAAATGGCTCTTAACACCGGATGGACTCGGCCAAAAGAAATAGACTCAGAGTAAGAAATTCTATATACTACTTAAATTCCCAAATTTACGTAGTAAATCGGTGTTTTTAGTGAGTTTTGCACTGTTCTGCACATAAATTTTGAAATATATGGCTACACTTTAGGCTATTTGAACTTTTCCTTGCTGAAACCTGTGCTTTTTAAAATGGCGATTTTGTGCGTAAATTTGAATTTTCCGGAAAATCCCTCTTTTTACGGACACTTTCGTTAAAACTGCAACCCCGTTTGCGCGATTTACTACTAAAATTTTCCAAATTTGCCGTTGACAGGGAAAAATCGAGCTTTTTTGGCGATTTAATGCATAAATTTCAATATTTACGATGAAAATTGCTTTTTTATTTTCTACTTAAATTCCTAAATTTACGCATATAATAGAAAAAAAAACCATATTGATCGTAAATTTATAAAAATGGTGGCAACAGCTCTGTGTTTTTTGAATTGTTGGAATTCAGTCCTATTTTCGTCATTTGTATGATATCATCTGCCGGATTGCTCAGAGGCCAATCAGCCAGCCGGATTAGAAACTCAGTTTTCCCTTCTCATATGATATCATCTGCCGGATTGCTCAGAGGCCAATGAGCCGGCCGGACTAGAAACTCAGTTTTCCCTTCTCGTATGATATCATCTGCCAAATTGCTCAGAGGCCAATGAGCCGGCCGGATTAGAAACTCAGTTTTCCCTTCTCGTATGATATCATCTGCCAAATTGCTCAGAGGCCAATGAGCCGGCCGGATTAGAAACGCAGTTTTCCCTTCTCATATGATATCATCTGCCGAATTGCTCAGAGGCCGATGAGCCGGCCAGATTAGAAACTCGGTTTTCCCTTCTCATATGATATCATCTGCCGGTTTGCTCAGAGGCCAATGAGCCAGCCGGATTAGAAACTCAGTTTTCCCTTCTTGTATGATATCATCTGCCGGATTGCTCAGAGGCCATTGAGCCGGCCAGATTAGAAACTCAGTTTTCCCTTCTTGTACAATATCATCTGCCGGATTGCTCAGAGGCCAATGAGCTGGGCGGATTAGAAACTCAGTTTTCCCTTCTCATATGATATCATCTGCCGGATTGCTCAGAGGCCGATGAGCCGGCCGGATTAGAAACTCAGTTTTCCCTTCTCATATGATATCATCTGCCGAATTGCTCAGAGGCCGATGAGCCGGCCGGATTAGAAACTCAGTTTTCCCTTCTCATATGATATCATCTGCCGATTTGCTCAGAGGCCAATGAGCCAGCCGGATTAGAAACTCAGTTTTCCCTTCTCATATGATATCATCTGCCGATTTGCTCAGAGGCCAATGAGCCAGCCGGATTAGAAACTCAGTTTTCCCTTCTCATATGATATCATCTGCCGGATTGCTCAGAGGCCAATGAGCTGGGCGGATTAGAAACTCAGTTTTCCCTTCTCATATGATATCATCTGCCGGATTGCTCAGAGGCCAATGAGCTGGGCGGATTAGAAACTCAGTTTTCCCTTCTTGTATGATATCATCTGCCGGATTGCTCAAAGGCCATTGAGCCGGCCGGATTAGAAACTCAGTTTTCCCTTCTTGTATGATATCATCTGCCGGATTGCTCAGAGGCCAATGAGCTGGGCGGATTAGAAACTCAGTTTTCCCTTCTCATATGATATCATCTGCCGGATTGCTCAGAGGCCAATGAGCTGGGCGGATTAGAAACTCAGTTTTCCCTTCTCATATGATATCATCTGCTGAATTGCTCAGAGGCCGATGAGCCGGCCGGATTAGAAACTCAGTTTTCCCTTCTCATATGATATCATCTGCCGATTTGCTCAGAGGCCAATGAGCCAGCCGGATTAGAAACTCAGTTTTCCCTTCTCATATGATATCATCTGCCGGATTGCTCAGAGGCCAATGAGCCGGCCGGATTAGAAACTCAGTTTTCCCTTCTCATATGATATCATCTGCTGAATTGCTCAGAGGCCAATGAGCCGGCCGGATTAGAAACTCAGTTTTCCCTTCTCATATGATATCATCTGTTCTATTATATTAATATTAAATTAAAATACAACTTCACTATTAAAATTACAGTACCCTATACTACTGTTGCATGCGTATACGCATTACGCATATCAGTACGCAAAATACGCATTGTATTTTAGAATGCGTATACGCATACGCATACGCATTTGAATTTCATTACGCAATATTATTACGCATTCTGCCAAAAGTTTGCATATTTTTGCGTAATGCGTATTGGATCTCAAAAACAGCTGCCTTTTCGGATGTCTTGCAAAAAATTTAGTGCAAGTTGTTACGAAATGGTCATTCCTCATGTTCTTAGTGTGAGATGAGGGTGCCAAAAATCTTCTGAGATAATTTGAAGCTTTGACTAAGTTGTGCTTGCTAATATTTAAAAAAGAGGCTAAGTTTTAGGAGGAAAGGAAACGTGCGACACATCCTTGAATTTATAGTTTATACGGTTTTGGGTGACATCAGTTGTGTTGTATACTCAGAGGGTATCTGTTTGTGCTTCCACTGCAGTGGCGTATTCAGGGGTGTAGGGTGGGTACACCCCCTTTGCGGTGGAGGTAGGAAGAGAAAGTCTGTCAAAAATAAGCGAAACTAATGAATTATGCACCAAAACTGTCTATTTTGTGCTTAGAATGCCTTTTAAATGCGTTTTTGAAGGCTAAATTTTAAAAATTTTCTCGCCCTGGTCGGGCAGAAGCCCAACCAGGCCATTATAAACTACTAAAACTTGTAATTTCTGTTAATTTTTAGCTCGGAATGCGTTTTAAACGCGTTTTTGAAGGCTAATTTTGCTAAATTTTCTTACCCTGGTTGGGCAGCGGCCCAACAAGGCACTTTCAAAATTTTACACCCCCCCTTTCCAAAATCCTGGATACGCCACTGGTTTCTGAGAATACGCATTACGCATACGCAATACGCAAAATACGCATTAGTTTTTGCAATGCGTATACGCAAACTCATACGCATTTCTAATTGGAATGCATATCCCTTTGTAACCCACCGACATGTCGAGAAATCACTTGCTTGGCCATGTCGAGAAAAGTTGTTGCATGTCGAGAAAACAATTCCGCATGTCGAGAGAAAAAAGTTTCTCGGCACGGTTCTCGCCATTTTTAGCTCTTGGGCATGTGCCAAAATCGGCGCAGGCATTTGGCGCGCATTTGGCGCGCTGTGCGCTGATTGGTCGATGCGCCCGTGAGCAGTTTAAAGGCAATCGACCGCCATCGACTGCGTACGAGTGCCTGTACTATCTTCCACGTGTAACGGAGCACCGATTTTACTGATTGTAGTGCCATTCGGACCGAATCCAGAACTTTACTGCTCTGTTCTCCTATGCATTCTCCTATACACTTTCTTTTGTCTCCTGTGTTCGGTTTTCTGCCACCTAAAGGCACGTCTGTTTTTGATGGAACTTCTTTTAGAGTGTGGGCCTGCTACTTTAGGGGCCGCTTTACGTGCTGAATCTCTCTATGTACTGTTTAGTGAGTGCGCGCGCACCAGAGGTACCTGATGTCTAGGCCTGCGTGGCATGCTGTGTTGTGTTAGTTGGCCGACCGTCTCTGTGTGCGTGTATTGATCTGTAGCAAGCAGACTGCGCATGCCTGCCTGCCTGACACAGTGGTGTTGGTGTGTTGGTTCTAGTTTTTAGACAATGGTGGGAACGGCCGAGCACTCAGTGCTGTGGCAGATCAATTTTTGCTCACTTCCATTTTCACATGCTTGTCCGTCTTTGTACCAACTACCATTTTTAGCCAGGACGTCGTACAGGACAGCAGATTTTTAGCTGCTTGACTTCTCACACTTTCTGAATAGCACAGTCACCTTCTTCCACCGTTTGATTTTCAATTTGATTGACTCTAAAAAGCTCCAGAAAGCAATTAATCACGCATGCGCCTTCAATAGTTTGGAATTATTGCTTCAGTAAATCTCAGAAGAAGACCGGCGACAACCCTGTATGCAACAGTACCTTCAAAAGCTGATTATTTGCGCCAGTGTTCCTCAGAGAACACACGCCGTAAGACTGAAGAACAGGCGCGCGCGCGATGCCGTCGGAAATCAATAGCTCCGCCCCTTTATCGATCGGCCGACAATTTGTCGCACGTGGCGCTAAAATTTTCTCGCAGTTGAGGCTAAAAAAGATGGCCAACTTCTCGCGCGCGAGAAAATGTTCTGGTTGTCGGGAAAATGTTCCAGATACCCGAAGGAAAAGCTCCTATAGGAGTAGGTGGGTTACAAAGGGATATACGCATACGCATACGCATTTGAAAAATTCGGTATTAAACAACAGTACCCTATACGCCTCTACATATTAGACCTCGACAAGTCTGCTGGTTTCCAGCTCCTCTTCTTGCTCTGCTGCGGTCGCTGCGTTTCTTGACAGACATTTTCGACAGGTGAATATGAGCTTGAAAGAAAAGTTTTCCGTTGTTATGTAATACCAAACTGAATCGAATGCCAGTCGAAGGTCGTCGATGCCCTGAGACTACCAACTCAGCACCTGTGTTTCTTGCAACTGTTGAACCACCTATCACTTGACTTGGCCCAGTTCTTGTATATATATGTAATCGTTCGGTAGATAAGCAACCCTTAACAAAAAACCAGAAGTTTCTCACACTCGTGCATTGGATGGAGGTACTGTTGTTTAATACCGAATTTTTCAAATGCGTATGCGTATGCGTATACGCATTCCAATTAGAAATGCGTATGAGTTTGCGTATACGCATTGCAAAAACTAATGCGTATTTTGCGTATTGCGTATGCGTAATGCGTATTCTCAGAAACCAGTGGTGTATCCAGGATTTTGGAAAGGGGGGTGTAAAATTTTGAAAGTGCCTGGTTGGGCCGCTGCCCAACCAGGGTAAGAAAATTTAGAAAAATTAGCCTACAAAAACGCGTTTAAAACGCATTCCGAGCTTAAAATTAACAGAAATTACAAGTTTTAGTAGTTTATAATGGCCTGGTTGGGCTTCTGCCCGACCAGGTCGAGAAAATTTGGCCTTCAAAAACGCATTTAGAAGGCATTCTGAGCACAAAATAGACAGTTTTAGTACATAATTCATTAGTTTCTTATATTTTTGACACACTTTTTCTTCCTACCTCCACCGCAAAGGGGGTGTACCCACCCTACACCCCTGAATACGCCACTGCAGTGGAAGCACAAACAGATACCCTCTGAGTATACAACACAACTGATGTCACCCAAAACCGTATAAACTATAAATTCAAGGATGTGTCGCACGTTTCCTTTCCTCCTAAAACTTAGCCTCTTTTTTAAATATTAGGAAGCACAACTTAGTCAAAGCTTCAAATTATCTCAGAAGATTTCTGGCACCCTCATCTCACACTAAAAACATGAGGAATGACCATTTCGTAACAACTTGCACTAAATTTTTTGCAAGACATCCGAAAAGGCAGCTGTTTTTGAGACCCAATACGCATTACGCAAAAATGTGCAAACTTTTGGCAGAATGCGTAATAATATTGCGTAATGAAATTCAAATGCGTATGCGTATGCGTATGCGTATACGCATTCTAAAATACAATGCGTATTTTGCGTAATGATATGCGTAATGCGTATACGCATGCAACAGTAGATGGAGGTGCAATTTGGACGCTTTCCCTTGACCGCAAAGCCACACCAATTCTGTGTCAAACAAGTGCCGCCATAAAAATGCAAAAGTAATGCCTACCAAATGCAAAAGCAGTTGTTAACTCAGAATTGACTGTTTTATTTGCTTTGTGCGCAGATATCATTTAGTTCTTGTTTTTGACGAGTTTGGTTGATAAATGAAAGAACACCATATGGCGCTTACGATCGGCTGCACTAAAAACACAGAGCACTTGCACTTAGGGCACATGAAATCATCAGAACGCAATCATGCTGCCGCAGTCGTTCTGGCATATCACCGATAAGGTGAGGAATGCCAAGAGCGGGCTGAACGTGGTCATTCCGATCTTGCATGAGGCGTTTCTGCCGTCGCATTAAACAGCCACTTCTCCATAACATGGCAAATATACGCTACACGCATGTACAACAGACGCTAACAGCAATTCTCAAATCTGGCATTATAAAAACAGAATACTAATGAGCGCCAGAGCGCCACGCGGCCCCTCCACCCCACAAAAACGGAATAATAAGCAGGTCAAGATCTTGACTGACTCTCATTTCTAGCCCTCTAGAAGCTAGATCTTGCCGTCAAGATCTAGACTAGATATAGGCTGACATCAAGAAAGCGGCTATTGGGACCAATGGCGTATCCAGGGGGTGTAGGGTGTGTACACCCCCCCCTTTGTGGTGGCGGTAGGAAGAAAAAGTCTGTCAAAAATATAAGAAACTAATGAATTATGTACTAAACTGTCTATTTTGTGCTCAGAATGCCTTCTAAATGCGTTTTTGAAGGTCAAATTTTCAAAATTTTCTCGCCCTGGTCGGGCAGAAGCCCAACCAGGCCATTATAAACTACTAAAACTTGTAATTTCTGTTAATTTTAAGCTCGGAATGCGTTTTAAACGCGTTTTTGAAGGCTAATTTTGCTAAATTTTCTTACCCTGGTTGGGCAGCGGCCCAACCAGGCACTTTAAAAATTTTACACCCCCCCTTTCCAAAATCCTGGATACGCCACTGATTGGGACGACGGCCCTAAGTTTGTGTTCTGATAAAAGAAGACATGTTGCTAAAAGGTAGAGGCTTAGTGTGTGACAGAAACGAAGACGCCGTCTAACGTCACGAAACACAACGGTCTGGGGGTACTCGCCACTATTTTTATTCTGCAAATAAAAGATCGCTCATGTTCACTGCCAAAACCACTGCTTTGATTTTAGAGCGAATATCTCAGTAACTAAGCAGAGCACATTAATGAAGATTACAGAATTTTTCTTCTAAGAATTTATTTATCTTTCAATCAAAACAAGATTCATTGAAATCGGTGGTGTTTTGGGGTGGTTATAAAGCGGAAAATATTGGGTGGTGTTTTTGAGGGGGATAGGGGGGGACACAAAAAATAAAGATGGGCGCCGGGGGGGGGGGGGGGGTGGGGGGGCGGGGGGGGGCGGGTGGGGGGGCCCAATTTGGGGGGGGGGGTGCTAAAAAAAAAGTGTGACCGGAGGGACCGCCGGAGAGGGACTACGGTAAGTCGGAGAGCAAGTGAGACAAAGTTTTATTGGGTATAGTAAGAGAACTGACTGTGGTACAAAAGAATAGGTGGTTAAGTAGTCCTAAGTGGGTTAGGAATGCGGTAGTTAGTGCCCCGAAAACCTTAAGTCGTTCTAGTTTCGAAAGGTCGTTCCGTAGGCGATAATTAACGGCTCGTCGGACTCGCTCGTCTGTAGTAAAAACGCCGTTGGGTGGTACGGTAGAAAATACTTGAGTCACATTACCCTCCGCTAAGCAGAGGTCGTGTCCTCACCGACCTGTATTAGGCAAAGCAGTTGGTCAAGCAAAGCTACAGTAGTAGGGCTCATTCAGATATCTACAATATTGATAGTTTTGAAAGCGTTAGTAAGTAAAGCAGTATACAATTGTTTGCAATGTAGCAAGCAGTTTGTCAAATTCTTTCAAGTTTGTAGAAGACAAGTTTTCATAGGTAGTTCCTATTTGTGGCTTGTAGCTGGTTGATAATTCATTTTGTCAAGTATTTGGTCATCCATGTCCATATACAATATGCAGTTGGTTGTCCCTGGTGTCGTTTCTGCGGCACTCCTTTGATTTACGCGGACTATACGCTAACGGGTGATTGATGAGGTCCTCTTAATAGATTATTGCCGTCTCCTGAACATCTTCATCGGTACGTTCCTTTGATTTATGGATTATTTGGCTGATAAGAGATGATTTATGTTCCAGTGATACAATCGGTAGTTGAGAGGAAAGTAGTCTTTCTCCTGGGTTGTGTTTTGGTGTGCCAGTCCATAAATTGGTCCTTTCAATAGTTCTGTAGTTTCTCATATAGTACAGTAGTAGTGCAGTAGAGTAACGGGTTTTGGTATTAGTTGTCGTTCATGGTTCGATATCTAGTAACTTTAGTAGGGTATAGCTTGTAGTGGCTGGTAGAGTTGATATTGATAGGATGTTGTTCAGTCACTTCTCCTGTTAGTTTTTCTATGGTGCCAGGTATTATGACGGTTTCTGTTATCCGGACAATTTGCTTATCCATCGTATTTGGTAAATCTGTCCTAATTGGTATTGATGAGTTTAAGGTCGTTCCCTCTCTTCATTTGTTTTCATGACACCGATGACCCTTGTCCACCAGTCCTCTTTGGTTCCAAGCTTAATTGCTACATAAATTGCGTTGGTTGGTGTTGAGGTGGCAAAAGTGGAG
Source organism: Sabatieria punctata (assembly GCA_030248155.1). Classification (NCBI taxonomy): domain Eukaryota; kingdom Metazoa; phylum Nematoda; class Chromadorea; order Araeolaimida; family Comesomatidae; genus Sabatieria; species Sabatieria punctata. Next base: position 54,973 of record JASANB010007117.1, read on the forward strand.
TGTCAGTGAAGGCGTCTTCCCCATTCACGGTTATCATGTTAACATGTGCGGTTGGTGGAAATGATTGTCTGGCCAAATGAGTCTGTTCTGGTAGTTCTTCTTCAAAATATCCAGATTAGTGATCTTGGGTGGTAGCTTACATTCCCAGTAAGAGTGGTGTCAGTGAAGGAACAACTGTAGAAAATCTGACTGATCCGGCGAAAGCATGAGCACATTTGATAGTAATTGTGTAACGATAGTGATGCCAGTGGTATTCCAATTAGTCCAATGAAGATAAAAAAAAACATAACTGAGTAGCCGTAGGTGTTGACAGGCAGGAGATAAGTGAGGGCTGCTATTAAAGTAAGCGAAATGAGAATGGATAGCATAGGAATTATTGTTCCACAGCATACATTGTAGTTTGTAACCTGCTTCATGGCATTCTGTAGCAGCTTCGTATTCAGCTAGTCCAGTAGTCTGGGTCTGTTCGATCATAGCTTCTGCTTCAGTGGCTAGGAGGGTAGTAGATAAAACTGTTCCATCATAACTAATGGCTTGATTGAGTGGAGGGTTTTTCCTGGATGTAGAGGATGAAGGGATTGCGTCATCACCACTTGCAGGTTGATTTGTTTCACCTATAGCCTTGAATGGTTCCGCTCTTTTTGCCTTGTTTGAGCCATCATTTGGATCTACTCTAATGACATTTACAGTGTTTCGCTGTGTCATTAGTCCGGAAAATGAAGGCATGAAAAAGGGTAGATGGGGTGTCTGGCCATGATTTGGGTTGTATGCGAACCCGAAGGTGGAAGAACGGAAATCGATTCTTATTTATCCAAGTTTTGCCATCAGGTCAGTGCCTATAATAAGCTCTAGTCCAAAGTCTTTTGCTAGCAGGACTTTATGGTGAATTCGTGTTTCAGCCAGGCGAATGACGATTACAGCTTCTCCACAGAGATTTAGTTGGTGTCCTGTGGCTGACGTACAGTAGGTGGTTGGTTCAGTGACAAAGGTGTTGGTAATGAACTTGGTGAGGGCATCCGATAATAGACTAACTGAACTTCCTGTGTCAAATAAGGCTGTTACTGGTACATCATTTACGAATGCTGGGATGAATACGGGTGGTGTATTGGCATTAGGGCTTTTGATGAGGTTGGCTCCATAGGTAGGCGTGATAGGCCAAATCATTTGGTGGCTTCGGCTGGTTGTTACCCGTCTTGCTATTGTCTCAGCTCCATCTGACAAAAGTTCAGGGACACTTGAGCTCCGATTCTGGGTAGTCAGATGATCTGGGTCTGTTGTGGTTCGTAGGGTGACTTGTGGCTGATGGATTGAGTCAACAGAGTGTGCTCCTTGTTGGTGGATGAGAGCTAGTTCATGTGCTTCTGCCTCTGCAGCGTACCTGTGGACCAATCGATTCAGTCTTGCTGTCCTCCTGTTTCTCTCAATCTCCCTATTGGTGCGGTCTCGTATCCATGTAGTGAGGCGGTTGAAAGTGCTTGTTAAGTTGACTGCCATCGTATCTGCAGCTCTTCGTGGTACACAGTGTACAAAGATGCAGCCGATGGTGACATAGCAGCAACATAGGAATATCCAGATCATCCAAAAGTTGCCGATTGGTAGTCCAAGAAATCCAAAGATCCCTTCATTCATGATATGACTAATCGCTCGTTCAGCTGATTGTGTAGGGTTGTTGTTGTCATGGGCTGTTTGGAAGCCCATTTCCTTCAGAATATTTGATTGGGCATGTACTGTAGTGAACAGATCGTTGAGACTAACATGGTCCAGTGTCTCATTGAAGGCATGCATAGAGATGTGATGAAAGATGATTGGGTGGTTTAGCCAGCGTTTATGTTGCTGGTAATCATAGATGTGTAATTCAGGTAGTTTCGCAGTCGGTTGTAGTTCTCCTGTTGTAGGCTGATACAGGTAGTGTTTTCCAGCGATTTCCAATGGTGTGTCAGCTAGTAAGCGACAGGACAAGGGTAATCCACTGCTCTGGTAGATCACGTTTGTGGTAGGGTCAAGGTAACCATGATAGGTCCGTTCATTCACATAGAATTCTAGTGGTATTAGTGTGGTACAGGTGCCGTTGGCTGGTAAAAACTTGAACTGCTTTGGTTTCAGCTGACTGCAGGGCCAAATTTCAATCGCGCCTCCGCCAGCTCTGGCGAAGATATCGTTTCGTTTTAGTAGGGCACGTGAACCAAGCACAGGTTGTGCCATAATCTGTGCACGCGCCAAGTCAAAGAGAGTGGTCATGCTTCGACAAGCAGCATTTTAAGCTGAGTTGAAGGCAAACCGAATGTTTTCATGGGTTGCTAGTGAGAGTGCTGTGAGCTCAGCAGCTAGTTGATCTGTGATCACAACTCCATCTGGTTCATTTGCTTTCCCATATCTGCTCCGATGTAGTTTATTTGAGATGATCCTTTTTTGTACTTGTAATGTACGTATTCGTGGACGTTGGGTAGGCGCATTCAGTGGCAACTGGTCTGGGCTTCTGATTGGTGGGTTTGTGGCTATTCTTCTAGGGTAGGTCCATCTATGGTAGGGCGGGATGGTTGGAGGTCTCACTGTGGTGGTGGTGGTGACAGTGGTTTTTAGGCGCAGGTGCATAGCTGGAGTAAAACGCCTTCGGTTGGTCATGAAGCGTCTCCTGGGCTGTTGGTGACGTATTGGTTTGGTAGTGGTGTAGCTGTAGCGATACTGGCTAACTGATCGCGTTGTCATTCGGGATTTCCACTGCTTCAAGTTAGTGAGTGGCTGGACTGCTAAAGAGGGCTCATCTTCAAACTGCAAGATTTGTCGCCTTGTAGTTGTGGTGGGAGTTGTTGTTGTGGCTATAGTTGAAGTAGTGGGGGTGTGGGTGAGGAATTCAGGATGTCCTGGTGCAATCGGCCTGGCCCCTCGAGGCAAAACCTCAAACTTGGGTGGAATGGCCCAGAATGGCTTGGTTGTTGTGCCAATACGTAGAGTTTCAGTGGTGCGGTACAGTCCATGCCGTGTCCTCCATTGAGCATAGATGTCATGTAGGGGATAGTTGTAGCGCTTGGCTAAGGCTTCTCTGGTTCTAGCTGGGAGATTCGAATTGAGGTAACGCCTTGCTGTTGCTTGTCTGGTGCGTCGCATCTTTGGCTTGATAATAGCAATGGGTCATCTGGAACTTTCCAAGAAGCGGAAAGCAATACCCTGTTCTGACATTTGAGCATTGAAGCCTGGTTGATTCTCGCCTTTCTCATTGCATACTTGTACTGGTGTGGTTTGTGTCCATGTTACTGCTAGGTTTCCATCCTCAGACAGGAAGTTGTTTCCAAATTGACGGCCTTCTTGTTTAATCCATGGTAGGTACTGACATCGGGCTTGTTTATTCACATCCCAGAGTAGGAAGCTGGTGTCTCTAAGTTGACATGCTCCTGAGAAGTACCCATCTTTACAGTGTCTCACGGATCCAGCAGTAGACTGGAATTCTGAGGTCCCATAGCGTTTGAATACTGTACCTCTGGTCAGTACACAGTTATCCACCTGGTAGCTAATCCATTTGCAGCACTGGGTTAGCCCAGATGGGTATTCCCATTTAAGCTTATTACTTGTTTTCCATATGTCCGCATGTTGTGCTAAATCGCCACAGCTGGATGTGTGCCACATCTTCATTCTGAAGCAGTCTTCATTGTTAACTTGGATCGTGGTGGTAGTTTCCGTCTTGAGGTGTTTTACTCCTAGGAAGTAGGAGAAGACACGGACTGTAGTTCGAATCTTCTGACAATGCCAGCTGGGGGTGCGGTATTGCAAGTGGTTTTGTTTGTACAGCTGAACCGTTACCTCATGGATGTTGTCTGGTTCATCTGGAAGTGTTGCTTCACAGTTTAGGCGCTCAGGTAGCCTGAAAGCACTTTTTCCTGCATGACTGTTTGTGCAGATCATGGGTAGTGAGCCGTCACTGGTGAGCCTTGAGCTTTGTGGTCGTCCAGATACTTGCAGAAGGTGTATGCAAAGCATGATATAGAAGGATAGGCTACAGATGTACTTGGTCAAAGATGGCTGTCTGGTGGCTGGTGTAGGCAACGTTAAAAGATCTTCACGTTGTGGGTCACTTGCCTGATTGGAAGCGCATAGCCCAGTGCTACCTAGTCCAGCAGTACCTCGACTGGTCTCTCCTGCATCTTGAGGGTCAATCTTCAAGATTTGTACATTCACAGCTCACTCACAGATAAGTCTCCTCTTTTGAAGTCGATTGGTTGAGTGCTGTGGTTGTGTAGAATGACATGGGCTGGTCCTCGGTAGTTGCTGTCAAGGACACCTCCAAGTACATCAATTCCATGGCGTAAAGCTAATCCACTTCGGCCCTTAATATGTCCATAGGTGTGAAGTGGTACTATTATTTGTAGTCTCAGGTTGATGCCAATAGTTTCTCCAGGTAGTATGGTGTAATCATCGGGAGTTATCAGGTCAACTCCTATGTCATCTGGGTGAGCTTTCTCTGGTAGTATGGCACTAGGATCAAGTGGAGCCACTTGGAGTACAGTGTGTGCAGTTTGATGGTCTTCATCGTCTGAAGGTGATTGTAGTTCATCTTCCAGCTGTTGAGGTTCCAATGGGTCTAGGTCAGTAGCCAAATCAAAATCCATTGCCCACTGAGTCTGAACCAATGGTTTGTTTCTACTCTCCTTGTCCCAGGTGAGCTTTGATGGGATTATGTGGAAGACCTGCTGTGTATAGTAATCACATGCTCCATCGCTTAACGGGGTGAAGGCTCCTTGTAAGGTGAATCCTTTGTAGTTAGGGCAATCTGCCAGGTGGTTGTGTTCCAGCACTGTGCAGTCTGGTTCGTTGCAAATGGGTAATGAAATCCAGGTGGTGACCCAGTCGCAGGCAGTAAAGTCAGGAGAGAACCATTCCCGAGCTATTTCACAAATGACCTGGTCACCTGGTTTATAGGTATTGAGGAGTAGCTGCCGGTTGTGGTGAGGTACATAGAATGTTCCATTGTCTGGCAAAATAAATCCTATATCTTGGTTGATAGCTTGTAGTGACTCCTTTCCCAGAGAAGGGTCCATGCAAAAGTCGCGGTCTTCCTGATGCATTATCTTTGCCATGATGGTTATCCGTTCAATCGATTTCAGTGCTTGTCGTATAGCAGTCAGGACTGCAATAGGCTGGTCCTTTAGCCGCTTGTAGATAACTTCAGATCCCAACATTTCGTCATACTTAGAAGTAATTTCTGGGTTGGTATATGCTGATACAGCTTTTGCCATTGAGTGGTGATATTTCAAGTGGCTTGGGGCTATATTCGGTTTGGGATTTAGTGGGTCACTGAGTAGCTTGATTAGACGATAGTAAAGTATAGAAGTAGTGGGCATGGTCTGGTCGGTAGTGGTAGTATGTTGACCATCCACAGTATGGGCACTTGTATTGTTCCCAAGAAAGCCATCGTTGAAAAGGGATCTTAGCCCGTAATCCGGGTTGTCTTCGATCGACCTGGCTAATTCGATTCGTTCCAGGGCCAAATCCTGCGTTCCTCTTTCTATAGCTCGGAGAGCATTCCAAATAGCATTGCGAACAGGTTGCAGTACATAGTTGTCGCCAACTTGTCTGGATAATGTGCTATGTTTTTCCATAGATGGTCTTGGTTCAATGTACAGTATTATAGCATCCATTCCACGAGGTGGTCCACTTTTGTGAGAGCCTGAGATAAGAACAGTTTTTGTGGTAGAAGTCCCGACCATCGGGTCGTCAGTACTATTTCCTTGTTCTGGCCTTGTTGAAATTGCTTCAGCAAAAGTCAAATAATCTTGAATGCCTGTTTCTTTCTGCCCACGGCACTCTTCCAGTACCTGGTTGGTTGGTGCACCATTCCTTGAACAAACTTCTGCCAATTCATTTTCAATAATATCATTCTGAGCCATTTCATCCTTGCCATCTTCTAATTTGACATAATCCTTTTCAAATTCCTGCGCAGTAACTCTATATGCCCCATTTTCTAACTCAACTTCTTCAGAATCAACTCCATTTCCTCTTCCAATTTCATCCTTGTTATTTACAAATGCAGTACCATCAATTGCAAACTTCGTTGCTATAAATTCTCCTCCATCAGCTTCATCAATTACATCAGGCTGTTGTAGGCCAGGTTGCGGTAAGCAGGCGATGTTGGTTTGGAGTGCGCATAGTGTCCGGTCGGCTTTGTCACTCTCGAGGGGTGATGCATAGCTGTCCAAACACTCTCCTATTGTCCTGCTGGATTTTGCGACCGCGTGGTGGACGTCCATCACCTGGTTGGGTGTAGGCAATTCAGCTTCATCTGCCATCAAGGCTTCTTTTGAACAATCAATTTGGCTCACAGGCAAGGGCAAGTAATTCACATTCAATAAATCTTTTGGGGCAGTCAGGGCTTGATTTAAGTAGTCATTTGGGCATACAGGCAAAGTTAAGGGCTTAACATTTAGTACAAGTGGCACAGAGTCAAGGTTGCTCTCAGATAGTGGGGACGCAGGCAGGATGGGCTCCGGCAGTCCCTCAGGGTCATCGCCGTTGTCAACCAGTTCACAGGTTTGGTTCATTGAGTCTGTGGCTGGAGTCAGTTCCATTTGTGCAGTATCGTCCGATTGATTGATTGGTTCAGATATTGGAGTAGACTCCCTCGCACGAATCATATAAATTGAATAGCCAGTAATTTCGGTATCATGTAGTCTATGTAGTTCCCGGCTAATTTCATCCAGATAGGTGGTAGCAATGGAGTCAGTTTGGTCCATCGGTTCGTTATTGGTGTTGTCCTGGATTGTTTCAGTTGGTTCCGGGCTCTCTGGATCGTTGTGTTCATTCATTGGGTGGTAATATAGAAGTTCTGGCTCATGTGCACGTGCAGAAAAGTTCCGGCCATAGGTAGTTTGGCTGTTGTTGGTAGTTGGGGTTGAGTAGCTGGCTGGTCGGCGGTGGTAGCCGCTTCTAGTTGGTTGGGAATTGGAGTTGCGTTGAGACATAGATATTGGAGGAGGGCGTCGGTTATCAACAGCTGGAGAGGCAGGATGTGGCGGCCGTGTTTGACCTTGGCTATTTATGTTGACTGGGTTGTTGTTGTTGTTGCCGTTAAATCTGGGGTTACGTCCGTTACCTGGGTCATTAAAACGCGACCGATTAAAAGTTTGTCTTTGGCCACCGTAACCTCGCGCATTGGGCCAATAAGGCTGCTGATGTTGCGCCGCCCACAGATTGCAGGTCCAGCGTGTATGACCGATTTTGTCGCAGTAGTCAGATCTTGGTACCTGGTGGCTGAAGGGGCGTGGTCTGGTGCTGGTGCGATGCCGAGCGAAACGCTCGCCCGGTCGTAGTGGCTTTTCCATTCATCAAACGTCATTTCAGTGGTGCCTCTCCCAGAGAAGCTTTGGATATTTGCATGGTTCTGGAGAAGGAAAGCAGCGTTTCTACCTTCGTCCAATTCGGTAATATGGTCCATTCGTGCCGCCACTGAGAGGTTGGCGTCCTGGTGAGTCGTATGGCTTGTGTAAGGGACAATACAAGTCCCGGTAATATTTCCAGAGCCCTTCTGGTGTCCTGGCGTAGTTCGCGCTGTTGTGAGGGAGGTGGGTCGTTATTTTCGTGAGTGGTTGTTTGAGTGGTTAACCATTGGTAGCCATTGGTAATTTTTGATGTGTAGATAATGGATGGAGAGCTGGAGATCGTAGTTGAAAAGTTTGAATGGAGGTGGTATGGTATTTAATTGGACTTCTAATCCAAACGCGGTTGCGTAGTCGACTCCCGTCGCTGGATGCCAAATGTGACCGGAGGGACCGCCGGAGAGGGACTACGGTAAGTCGGAGAGCAAGTGAGACAAAGTTTTATTGAGTATAGTAAGAGAAACTGACTGTGGTACAAAAGAATAGGTGGTTAAGTAGTCCTAAGTGGGTTAGGAATGCGGTAGTTAGTGCCCCGAAAACCTTAAGTCGTTCTAGTTTCGAAAGGTCGTTCCGTAGGCGATAATTAACGGCTCGTCGGACTCGCTCGTCTGTAGTAAAAACGCCGTTGGGTGGTACGGTAGAAAATACTTGAGTCACAATACCTTAAAAACAACAACAGTTTTTCGCCTTTTTAGGGTAGGGTTTTTTGAAAATGGTAGGGAGAAGTAGGCTTTAGCTCAAAAGTAGGCGCTTGGGTTCTGAAAAACCTGGCACCTGTAGAAACCTGCACAGAAACCTATAATAGCTAGCCATCAGATTGTGTTCTTTCACAGAAGCACGTCAAAGTTATTGAGTCACGTTTTACATTTCTTAGCCTTTATACTTGTCTATGTTCATACAGAAGGATATAAATTGTTTACATCCTTGTGCCTAGAAACTATAATAAGGAACAAGAATGCTGCACGCAGCCGGGCCAATCTTTCTTAATTCTTATAACTAAGCTGACGTCCGAGCTTTATCTAATTCATAAAACATTCAATTTAGCCTTTGATTTCATTGCTTCTAAAAGTCACTTAATATGTGAATGTGCTTGTATTGAAAATGGTCGTGCCTGGTTTGCTCTGTACTCTTTTCATAACAACAATTATGCTTCAAAAGCCAAGGTACAGTATACGTACATAGGCCATTCAGAATCCACTCGCTTTCTGTTTTGCGCAAAATTTTTCGATTTACTTAGATCCGTTTCTTTCTAGCCACCCTACTTGACATAGCCTTGGGTTTTTCACACGAAAAATTGATTTGCAGTAGAAATTTGCAGATTTTCTGAGAAAACATTCGGCAATTGTGGGACACTTCCCCCATTAGCGAAAACCTACCATATTAACTTAAGACTAAGATTCAATCTAAAAGTAAGTCGTTCGTTCATCCTGAACCCATGTAGAAGCCTAAAACCTGATCACAGTGCTAAATAGAAGCCCTCGGTTCCAAATAAGTGGGGGATAGTGTCACTGTATCTAAATCGGATAATCAGTGCGTCATGCATAAATTAAATGCACGCCGCTTCCCTTGCATTCAGCAGCGAAACCTACAGTAGCTTAGTCTGTAAAGCGTAGTTTCAGCCTTCCGATGGCTCGAATCATAATGGTGATACCAAGTGACGAGCGTTTGTTCGGGCCGCCAGATAAGGTCAAATCGGCGCTGGAGGACCTTCTCAGAAAGAGCTACTACTGTTGTTTAATACCGGATTTTTCAAATGCGTATGCGTATGCGTATGCGTATACGCATTCCAACTACAAATGCGTATGAGTTTGCGTATACGCATTGCAAAAACTAATGCGTATTTTGCGTAATGCGTATGCGTAATGCGTAATCCTGAAACATTGGGAAATTTCACTAAACAACCTTTTTTGACACTTCTACTATTATTATGCTCTTAGTTTTCTAACTTTGTAATCTAGGCCTTTTAGATGCTTACTAGAGGCCTGAGGATGATTGCTGCCCTAAAACAATTTCAATACAGTACCCTGCATGTACTACATACATATGTTTATGCGTTTCCCTTCACTAATTTAGCCGAATGTTCATTTCCAAAGGAAACCTAAAGAAATTTTAAATAGCATTTTCAAACATATAAACTAAACATACAGTGGAAGCACTAACAGGTCATACATGTAACAGACTTAGGCCAGATCCCTTGAGACGATTTTTCCAATCGACACTGCCAGAGAGACTCAATTTTTTTAGCAAATTTTTGCGATTTTTTTGCAATTTCAGACATTGCCTCTGCTCTCTGACACTACTGTTATTTTACTAGTGGATTTTTATTTTACTATTTACTAAATTTACTACAAATTCAGCTCTTCAATTTAATTTTCATTTTTGTTTTACTACCAAGCAGCTTTGATTTTACTAATTTTTGTTTTACTAAAAATTTTACTACTATTTTACTACGATTTTACTAGTCATTAGGGGAAATTTAGCCTCAATGATGCCAAGATCTTATGAATTTATGTAGGTGCTAAGTAGTTGTTAAATTTCATCATGATACGAAGTTCTCAAGAACTTTAGTAACAAAACTGTGTGAAATTCGACTTACAAAAATTGCGCCCACGCATCTTTTATTGCAAAATTGATCAAGAATTTGGCTCGAATTTACCAAAAACTAGTAAAATAAAAGAGTAAACTAGTAAATTTTGCAATTGCAAAAAATAGTCTGTAAAACTGCACTTTTTAGCTGTATTTCAGCCCAACCTCCTCCTAAAGTTTTGGCTCAGACTCCTCCCCCGCTGGCGCCAGACCCCCCAACTCCCTGCCCCCTTCGGCGGATGACCTGTTACATGTGTGTAACAGATGCTACCCAAAACCCTGGAGACAAACAATTCAAGGATTTAGCCAGCATTTCCTTTCCGCCATGAAACTTTCCCTCTTTTCAAACAGAGTAGGCACAGCTTAGCTAAAGCTTTCCAATTTCTCACAAAAATTTTTGGTACCTACCTTCACACTAGCTACATACATGAAAAATGACAATTTGGTGAGAAGTTGAACTAGTTTTTGCAAGACACTCGAAAAGACAGCGATTTTCAGACCCAACACGCATTACGCAAAAATACGCAAACTTTTGGCAGAATGCGTAATAATATTGCGTAACAAAATTCAAATGCGTATGCGTATGCGTATGCGTATACGCATTCTGAAATGCAATGCGTATTTTGCGTAATGATATGCGTAATGCGTATACGCATGCAACAGTATACGCTACTCAGAAAAGTACCACCAAACTGCTAACCGATGTGTACTTAAACTTGCTCAAGTCTGAAAAGACAAGTTGAGTGATTGCTGAATTATATGTATGTATGGTTGGTTATTGATAAATTCGTGCAACTTTTATTGTCTTAGCGATTTCAGCTATAGCTACACGAGTTTCTGAGCTTCGATAGCACAACAAATTTTGCGAAAACTATATACTTAGACACAGTCACCGAAATAGCCAAGTCCTGTAAAAAGTTTGAGACAAAAAATTCTGAGGATTTATGCGTGTTGTGTTAAAATTTCAGCAAAACTGATTGACGAACTCAAACGTTACAGGAAAACGAAATCCCGGATAGATAAAACAGTCATTCTGTACATTCAAGGAACCGATACCATACAGTAATTATGACAATGGTAATTAAATCTCTTCTACCTTTCGTACTTGAAGATTCAAAATAAAAAATCCTGTTTTTCACAAAAACACACCACTCAATCCTCCAAACTTCTAGCCGACAGCAAATTCAACTTCTGCTCCTCTCCAACTGCCTGCGAACTGAATCTCTCGCCCAACTTCCACACCTTCAACGCTCCGGTAGCGTCTCCACTAACCAGAAGGTCAGCTTTGACCGGGTTGAAAGCCACACACAACACAGCACTGGCATCATTGGTGCCGTCAAATCGAACCGTCGGGCTGCTCTCATTGGCTGCCAAATCGAAAACAGCCAATTGGCCGCCGCTGGTGGCGGCAGCAAAGACCAATGGTCTATTGGGACTCCAGGCCGCCGAATAGACGTAGCCTGCTGCCAAATTGCAGCTGAATATGGGCTCAATCTTTAGAATATTGTAGATTTTTACTGTGCCATCTGCACTGGCAGTTAGGAAGAGATTTCTGTGAAACGGCGACTCCTTGATGCAGTATACCGGACCCCGGTGGGGTCTCAGGTTCAGCACCACTGGGTTATAGAGCGGTTGATCTCCCAAGTTACCAACCGGGTCCTTAGAGTTTAGGTTGCAATGTAGAATAGCCCCAGTTTCGCCAGTAGCCAAGAAAAGATCAGCTTCCTTCCTACTGAATGCCAGGCCGGTCATTCCAGTTTCTTTATCCAGGTTCGAAACCTTGCCTCGCAAGGCCCGTGGCAGGCTACGAATGGTGATGGCAAAAGCAGTGACGATCTCTAACTCCTGACCTCTACTTGGAATGGTCCAGAGCAGAATTTTGCCATCGTAGCTGGCACTAGCCAAGACCATGTTATTGGCTTTGTATGGAATCCACTGCAGACAAGTGATAGGATCCTTGTGCGACGTGTCACCAGCTTTGCTGAATGCGATCATCATGTTACCTTGGGTGAAACTGAGATTGAAGATGCTCAGTTCACCAGTGAACGTCCCAACTGCCAGCAGCGCTGGCTGGGTGGGGTGGAACTTGAGGGAACTGACGCAACTGTCCAGCTCTAGAGTGATGTCTGACTTTGAGGGGTTCAGTGTTCGACGCTCAATGTTCCAAGTGCACGCTAAGCCTCGATGCGCACACCAGTCTTCATGGCTTGAGAGACCGTAACCGGCTGCTAGGGTTGTGCCTAGAAAATTGCTTGATAGAAGGAAGTGTACACTAAAGAAAACTTATAGAAGCACAGGAATTCTAGTTTCGTCAGTCCTTTTGAATGTGAGCATCTATCAGAGCAGGGCTGATATTGAGGGGGTACCGCACCGTATCCGAAAAATATGTAGGTTTACAGATTCTTGGGTATTCTTAGAGATACCCATACCGGGTTGGTGGGCATACTGATTATTTTCCAAATTCTCAGGTATTTTCGCTGATTTACACTGCAGAGAAAGCCATCAAGAGATTACAGTTGCATGCATATACGCATTACGCATATCATTTTCGTAGTAGCACTAGACTTCTGTTTTGCACAATATGGCTCGTGAGTTAAATTTTTGCAGTTGGCCAATTTTTCATCATGTTCATTTTTGTTTATTGACTGTCGAAAGTGATTTACACCACTTTTAACTGAAATTGGAAGTATTTATGGCTGTGCAACAAAGATTTTATGTTATTCTCTTCTACTACTCGCTCTAAAAATCTACTGTAGTATAGAATTTTATGTCACTATTAGAATTTACTAAAAGGTTCACGATTTCTGCATATTCCAACTTAACCAAGAGTCACTTCCTTTGGAGCATACTACAAGATATCGAAAATGCTATACGGTATACGGTATTTTTACACCGGTCCCATCCCTATATTTGCAATGCATAGACGCAACTCAAACGCATTTGTAGCTGGAGGAATGCGTATATGCATTTGAAAAATCCGGAATTAAACAACACTAGAGAAGTGCACGGACACAGTTTTTCGGCCTGATCCGATCAGTCCATTTTATCGGTCTAGCAAGAAACTAACCAGTAGAATTGCAGTCGACAGCCAAAACCTGTGCATCTTCAGTCGCTAAATCATTCTCCTTTAAAGAGTGACTATTAACCACCGATATATCTTCCTGAGCAGCCAGCACTTTTTGGTAGCGTTTGAAGGCAGTAGATCTATTATTCTGCTCTATTGTCTTTACTACCATCGGCTCTACCCGCCGTAGAAAGTCGACTACTTTGGCTTGGTCGAATTCTTCCAGAAACTCGCGATTCTCCGTTAGATTAACTTGGATTTCCACCGAATTTCGATCGAATGATTGACACTCAGAGTCGGCGAATTCCTGTTTTCCCGTTTGAGTGGAGTTGGTGGTGACGTTTCGTTCTTGCTGCCAGTTTGATTTAAAATCTGTGCTGCTCAAATCGCAGTCGGTGAAGGACATTTCGTTTGGCCGCTTGGCTTACAAACTGTTCTATGTGTCTCTTGTTGCCATGACAACCACAACAACGCGCCAATGAAATATACAGAAAATCAACCGTAAACAAATCCGCCGTAAGTTCGGTTCGGATCATAAGCAAAGCGGGTTTTTTGTATAGTCTAGTCAAGTAACGCACAAACGTACATGTAATATGGGGGTCCGACCCCACCGGACTGACACCAGACCCCGATCGGAACACCCCTCTCCGCGAGACAATTTTTCTGATAATTCCTACAGCAAGTTTTTACAATTTTTTATAATTCCAGACACTAAAATTGCTAAAATCGCCTGTAAAACAGCACTCTTTAGCTGAATTTGAGCGCAAATTATCGATTTTTGATGGAAAATTGCGACTTTTGGACTTTTTAGCACTCAACCACCCTCCCAAAATCTCCAAACGCTCAGACCCCTTCACCCAATTCTCCCCAAATCGCCGGATGACCGGTGACATATATGGGCATGATTGAGTGAAATTTGGTTGAATTCCCTTCACATAGTCGTCGCCGCCAACGATCAACAAACGGGGTTTACTGTTATCAGCTTGACCCAACCGCAATATATATTAAATAAAAAGCAAAGGCAGCAAAACTATGAGCCCGACGTGATTTGAACACGCAACCTTCTGATCTGGAGTCAGACGCGCTACCGTTGCGCCACAGGCCCTTGGCGATAGCCGCAGCTTATTTCTCTAACCGACTTGAGGTTGCAAATTTTTCTGATGCAATGTTAAGAAGGGTTGTTGTAATTGATCTTTTAAATTTGCCGCTTTGATGACAGGTTAAATAACAGTGGAAAGGGCGTTTCAGGCACGATTTATGTACGGTAATTTTCTGATTACTGGCCATTTGCCCCCACCGGGGGAAGACTTTTTTACTTTGAGAACCCTATTTGGCTTGGCAGTTAGTAGTTTACGCACCGTTCGCACCGTTACGCACCGTTCGCATCAGCAGCGACCCCAGTTGGGCGCCGATCTTTCGGAGTTCTGGATTTGCTTAGATCGATCAGAGAACTGTTCTATTTCAGCTTGCATTAACAAATTACGCCTTTTTGGTGGAAAAGTAGCAGGGTGCATTGAATCTTTTGACGAAAAAGCAACAGTAAAGAAAACAGAATGTGCAGAACAGAAACGGAAATTGTCACCATCATCTCCAAGAAGCAGCACCAAATAGAGGGGAAAGAGCCGAGTCAATGAAAGAGTGCGAACTGGTATTGGGTATTGGGTATTGGGTGTATTGGGGTGTTTTTCAGGTATTGTGTATTGGGTATTGGGTATTGGGTTATTGGGTATTGGGGTATTGGGGGTCTCGGGTATTGGGGGTCTCGGGTATTGGTATTGGGTATTGAGTATTAGGGTATTGTGTTTTTTAGGTATTGTTCGCACTCTAATGAAACCAAAGTGTTTTCTCATATCTTAGGGCTGCTGCCATATCACTTAACTGATAATCGATAGTTATAAACCAGAGTTCGTGCGGGACCTGAAAAGTCAGAGAGTCATCGAAAAGTCACATAATTTAAAAAAATTAGGGAATCATGGAAAATTCAGGGAATTTCGTGTCCGGACTCCAGTCAGGGAAAAATTTGATAGCAGTAGAATCATCTCTTGCCCAAAGGGCCCTGTCAGTGCTTTACACACCACCCTATTGAAAATGGGACTTTTGACTTTCCACAACTACTACAACTTAAAGTGAAATTGAGATAATGTACACCCAATGGCTTCAAATCGAAACTACATGTACATGTACTGTACGTTATTAAGTCACCAACCCCCTCCCCCACCGTAATGATTAGTAGTCATTTGGCAAACCTCCCGCCGCCATGCCATTACATAATTTTAATACACGCCCCCAAGGATTTGGTGTTAGTTAGAGCAGGTTTCTGGTCATTTAGTGCAGTTGCTTTTTCTGTGATGCTTGCATGGTATTAGCTTCTTTCTGTTAGTTTGCCCATGATGCGAGCTATCGAAGGCTGGATAGCATGTGCCTCAGCTAACTCGGCGCTCTGAGATTTGAGAAACGCCCATTTCCGTTAGGGGTGTTTTCGAGTTTTACTATGGAAAATGGCCCCATCAGAGAGAACCATGGATGGCCATTGCTGGCTACCCAGAGGGAGTTGGGCGGAACTGTTTTAGGGTTTTACTTTGGGCCATAGGGATGTCCAACGCACGCCATGCCGGCCGATTCCGCACGACCCCCCCACTTAACATGTCTGCCTGATTTCGGTTGGCAATGACAATTAACAGCAACCCTCCCCTTTTGCTGTCAGTGGGTGCTATACAGCGCCGGCTTGGCCCCATTTATCTACTTGCCATTGCTGACTTTCGTGACTTTCGACGGCCTTGGTTGGGCTTTGTGTCAACTACTTCCCATCGCCTCGACAGGTTTTGAACCCACAAACACACCGCTTCCACGGGTGCCGGGGGGCCGCTGTGACACACGGGATTATTTACGCTTTTTTCTTTTTAAATTGTAAAGAAGCTGATTTTCCAAGTACTTTTCCACCAAAACGCGCAATTTGTTAATACAAGCTGAAATAGACCGGTTCTCTGATCGATCTAAACAAGTTCACCACTCCAAAAGATCGGCGCCCAATTGGGGTCGCTGCTGATGCGAACGGTGCGTAACGGTGCGTACGGTGCGTAACGGTGCGAACGGTGCGTAAACTACTAACTGCCATTTGGCTTAACTGACTTTTAGGGTCCCTAATGAGGGCGTATATCTCAGGATCTAAGCAGAGCACATTAATGAAAATTTCAGCATCTTTTAAGAATTTATTGACTTTTCATTTAAAAAAAGATTCATTCAAATCCGTTGAGATTTGCCTTAACAACTGACTTTTAGGGGTCCCTTTATTGGTCGGTTATGTGTCCCGTTAATCGGTCGGCCGGCTCACGGCCGGCGGTCAGCGAGAGGCGGCTATTCTTAATTGACTTTGCGTTGGCCGCTTGCACGCGCGCACATTGGCGGTATGACATGGCATCAAAGGTAAACGCTAAAGGCAAGGTCAGTCCCAGTGACATTAGCAAAGAAGCTCTGCTTATTTCAGCTAATTGCCTAATCGTTTTTTTCGGTCAGGTCGTTTTCCAAGCGGTTCTTGCAGCAAGATCGTTCCGGGTGAACCGCTTTAAAGGGTAGGAACGTTCAGATGTTGTCAGTTGAACAGCTAAGTCATCTCTTAAACGCCGACTCTGTCGTTTCGGCCGAGATACTTAGAACCACTAAACTGTATTTGCTGTGTATCTTTCGGCCGAGGTGTTCAGCATGGTCAGACCCACCCAACAAACTGATGAGCCCGACGTGGTCGACTTTGTCCTCAATGTGGCCGATGAGAGTCCTTCCATGAAACTGTTAACCACTCCATGTGGTACGTTGACCCGCACACTGGCGCGCACACCCAATTGAGAGCTTGTGGGTAGTGATCAAGTGTGACTTCTTGAAACTGAAGAGTGGAAGTTCCTCCGCGCTCTTTTCCCAGCATCTGGCCTACTACTGGTGGCGCTCCATTTGTTGTTGTTGTTGTTCAACTTTATTCTGTACCAGACAGAAGAGGACACGCATACTCAAAAGAGCCCTTCAACGCGCTGCCCTTGACTAGAACACCTACACTACATACATACAGCTAAAACTCATACATTCTAAACACTGAAATAAATAACCAAACTTCGACCAGCTCTGTCATAAAACTGTCGAGATTTAACAAGCGTACAAAAATTGGAATAGTCGAGACTCTGTTCCTGAACAGTTAAAGAGTTCCAAGCTTTACAGCACTGTTGAAAACAAGACCGTCTGCACCGTTCGCGCTGACAAAGAGGTATGACCAACTGTGCAGTGGTGCTCGATCTGGTTGCTCGGTTGGTGGCTCTCTGCTGCAGAGTACCAGTCGGCAAGTGTCTTTCTCCATGACAGTACTTCCAAATCAGTTTAAAACGAGACTCAAAAGCAAAGCGACTCAGGGAGGGGAGACCGATTAGCTCTAACATTCGTTCATAGTCTAGATTGTAATTATTGAGAATACGTTTACATACAAGCTTCTGGACACTCTCCAACGCTACCATATCCTTCTTGAAGTAGGGATAACAAACAGGGAAACCATAGACTAATACAGCCCTGATCAACGCCACATACAACAACGTAAAATATTTCTGACACACAAACGGACGCACAGTTCGACCCAGACAGCCGAGCACGGCTCGAGCCCGACTCACATTTCGCCGAGTGTGATCGGCGAAAGTGAGCCCAGGATCAAGCTCAACGCCTAGATATCTGCATCGATCTGCTTCCACTATTGGCACACCATCAAGATACGGTACAGTAAGTTGAGCCTGATTAGGTGAGAGCGTAAAAGCCATGCAACGAGTTTTTGAAGTATTTAAAGTGAGGGAAATAGATTTGAAGGAGTCGGCAATGGCTTGTACGTCCCTGTTCACATGGACGGCGGCATCAGCACTGTCAATTGGTCTCAGATAGACCAAGTCATCAGCATAGAGGATTATTTCACCTCCATCTGACAACTGGATCTCTGTGACCGCGTTCACAAAAGCAATAAACACAAGCGGGCCCAAGATAGAGCCCTGGCCAATGCCTGAGATTACTGCTCGTGAACTTGAAAGCGCTGCGCCAACCCGAACACACTGAGACCGATTTGTAAAATAGGACTTGAGAATAGAAAGCAAATAATTGGGCACAGCGTACCTAACCTGGAGACTAGTCAACATTCTGTCGTGTACGCAGGAATCAAACGCCTTGGCCACATCAAAGAATACCGCACTCACATTAGTAGGCATGTTCTTAGCTACGCATTTCTCGAACCCCTTAGTCACAACATACTCAAAGTAAAAAAGTGCGTCTACCGTACTTCTATGCTTCAAAAATCCGAACTGAGTATCAGATATGTGTGGCTCAATGTAAGGCAACAGCAAACAGTAAATATGGCGTTCTACTAGCTTAGACATGATCGGCAACAAGCTAATCGGTCTGTAGTCACTCACCAGATCAGAGTTTGGCACCTTGGGAATTGGAACAACAATGGCACGCTTCCACCCGGCGGGCCACCTGCCCTCTGCAAGAATACGGTTGGCCAGGACAGCGATTGGCTCAGAGACAATATCGGCCGACTGTTTCAGCATAACAGAGTAAATGTTGTCGCCTCCGGGCGCTTTGGTTGTGGGCAGCTTTTGAAGTTCTAGCAGAATAAAGTCAGCTGCGCATGTCCACTCCGGCTCCAGCTCTCCTGGAGGTGGCACTGCTGGTGGCACACCCACAGAGTCATTCCAGTGGGTATCAAACTGGGTAGCCAGAGCCTCGGCCTTTGCTCTGTCGTCATAGGCATGGGTGCCGTCCGGTAACAGTAGAGTGGGAACTGCAGCTTGGGGACCTTTGGTGGTGACACTGACATGATGCCAGAAAGAGCGCAAACTGTCACCTTTTGTTACCAGCTTGCAAACAAAGTCCAACTTGGCGCGCTTCACGTCTGCTTTGAAACGCTTGTTTAGCCGCTTGTAGACGGCCCAGTCTCGAGGCGACTCTGTCCGTCTGTACAAATTACGCGCTGCGTTACGTCGACGTTTCAGTTGCACAAGGGGTTTGGTCATGTAAGCAAAGTGGTCATGAGTTCGAACAAGCCGTTGTGGTATGAAACTGTTGGCTGCAGACTGCAGTTTCGACTCAAGAAGCCCAAGCGCATTGTCTACTGAGTCGGCACTAACTACCAGGTCAGCAAGGCTAGCCTGGCTTAGCTCTGCACGGAACTGTCTCCAGTCTGCCTTAGAAAAAACCCAAACCTTGCGCTGCACCTTTTGTTGCTTTGGCGGCTCAAATGGTAAGTGCGTCCACAGGCAGGCGTGATGATTCTCAATCGAACCAACAAGACCATACGGAATGTGAGAGTGAGAGGAGACATAGATGTGGTCGATTGCAGAGTTCTTGTGGGTTGCCTCTTTGACAAGCTGGCGTAAACTGTTACTCTGGCAGAACTGACGCACGGTCGCAGCACAATTAGGTTTTAGCACGTCCAGGTTGAAATCACCAAGCAGACACAAATTCTCTGCCGCAGTCTCCGTAATAAAATCTGATAAGGCAGTAAGAAAGACGTCCACGTTAACTCGGGGCGGCCGGTACACTGAGGCTACGACAACCCGAGCTCGTCCGACAGCTAACTCGGCGGCCACCAGCTCGAGGTTGGGAGGAACTCGTTTGATTGGGCGGGGGTGATAGCGCTCGTTCACGTACAGACCGACACCGCCACCGTTCATAGTGCGATCCTTCCTGTAGAATGTGTAGCCTGGAACGGCTACCTGACCAGATGGCACTTTGGAGGCAACCATCTTTGTCTCTTGGCAGGCAAAAGCTGCCGGTTCGTAGGCTCGACAGGTCACTCGCACTGTTTCAATTTTGTCTCTCAGAGAATTAACGTTCGCGCTAAGCAGACACACAGCGCGGCGAGGGCAGGCCGGCTTATCAAGAGAGGCCATGTTACAGCGCACAGTCGGGCGGCCTGCACAGCACGGCCAAAAAGTACACAGCAGAGAGTAAAGCAGAAAGCAGAAATTCTTGGTAACCAGCACACTCATTGATGAGACGAAGAAGCAGGCAAGGTGCGGACAGGGTACAGGAATCGTCTTCCAAATTGACAAGCAAAGAGTGCAGGAAAAATTGAGAAAAAAAAAAAAAAAAAAAAAAAAAAAAAAAAAAAAATTATAAAAAAAAGATATATTCTGTGCGGAAAAGTATGAAAACCTTATAATGAACTATTATCTGAGACTAGGCTCTGCTCTGTTTTTACAACTCTGTTGCAATCTGGCCTGCTATTGATGTATAAGCATGTCCATGATTTTTTAAGAAAAAACTATTTGCGTCCGAGTAGACAGCAAACAAACAGAGCTGAGAAAGCTTCCATCCGGTATTATGTTGCGCGTAGGTGGTTCCAGATGCATACAATCTCGTAAATAGTTGCAGGATGCGTTCAAAGTATTTTGACGGTCTAATTTGCTGTTCCAGTGATTCCCGTTCCATTCCAGCGATTATCATGGCCGTTCCATTCCATTCCAGCGTTCCATTCCAGTGATTATCATCTCCCGGGTCCTTCCACTATATTAATTGACCACTTTCTTGCTTAGGCTTTGGCTTATAGGCTTCGGAGCCAACTGAATACGGTAGATAAAATTGAAATTTTTGTTTGGTACCCCTAAAAGTCAGTTGCAAAATGCAATGCAACCGTAATCTGGTATTTATTTCCTGTATATTTAATTATTTATTCATATCCGGTGTATGCTGCATAATCCGATAGATTTTGTTTAGCTTTGAAAGGGTATCCGCTACGTATTTTTCTTTGCGGTTCTATCTCTAATGTTAACTAATGATTGATTGACTGCCGCGTCGTTGGCTCAGTGGGTAGCTCGCTGCCTCTGAGTCACGGCGGCCCCTGCATCCCTAGCGGTTGTAGTGGTTCATCCTCTCGGCGCGGCAAGTTTCTTGCTGCAAAGAGTTGGTCGTCAGCACAACGCTCCACCCAGGCAACCGAAAACTGGTTACAGTGATTAGGTAAAATGGGAACCAACTGGATCTGCCGTTGCACCGAAGCCACTCCACAAAGCATGCCGCGTTGGGAAGAAGATCTACGATGCCAGAAGCTGTCTGAGAAACCAACTATGCCGGGAGCCTTCTGGCATATGGGGCACCGGCGGCCGTCGGGAGCTGTCAGCATCATGGCATCGGCACGCCGGCCGCCCTCCTGGTGACCGGCACCCAGCAGCATGGCTAGGAGTGGCTGGCAGTGAAAGAAGGGCAACGTCCGAGATGACGAATCACGGGGAAGCGAAATGGACCTCGAGTCTGATCGCAGGCCGTAAGGCCCCCCGCACATCGCATCGGATCGGAATGATTGATTGATAATAGGTAGAAGACTACTTTTTAATTTTATACCTATTTATTTAGAATTGTTGCTTGTAATGGATTTGAAATGCCCGTGCCCGCTTCTAAACTAGGGATCGGACCGGTATACGGTATTATACGATACGGTATTTTTCGCTATACGGTATTAGTTTTAGGGGTGGGACCGCAACCGGTATACGGTATTTGCGTTTGGGCATACATGCACCAGGGGGGTTTCGGGGTTACCCCGAAGCTGGGAAGGCCAAACCCCGCTCACCCCCACCCCCCGAGAGAGGTTAAGGGACCCCGCCCCCCCCCCCCCCGACCCAAAAATACAAGTACTAGTAGTGGCTCCAGTACTAACAAACTGGCTCAGAAAAGAAAATTGAAAAGCCTTTGGAAACCGAATTTGTTGTTTCCACTGCTGATATTTAAGAAAAATCGGTTTTTTTGGAAGCCCTTTTTACTCGTCCGTCCGTCCTTACTGAAAAAAACGTGCTAAAAACGCATTTCCAGGCGTTTTGGAGCTTTTTGAAATTTGACACCCTCTCTGGGCAAAACCCCCATCGATCTCCCCCCCACCCAAACTGGAGGGGAGTCGGAAAAATCGGGGACCCCCACTGCGCTACCCTGTTACGTTATGTCTGAGGGGGAGCAGCAGCTGATGGGGGTTGAGGTGTGGTAAGCCAGAAATCCGATTTTTTTTTCAAATAAAGGCAAGATTTGATGCTTGTTTTTCGCTAAAATAAGCTATTCTGAGCTCTTTTACACCTTATCTAGGTCTACTTTTATTATAGCTTTCTATACAAAAAATTCTTCCTAGAATTGCTGAGGGGGCAGCGAATTGAGGTTAACCTATTCAGAAAAAGGCCAAACGGCCTTTTTTGGCCAAAACTATATTTCAGTTGGTTCCATCAAGGAAGACAAGTTTTTGTGACTTTAGTTGTACTTCTATTGTAGTTTTGCCTTTCTAGTTTAGAGTAACCAAAGAAATTTCGTCTGCAACATTTATGATTTTCCTTGAAGAAACAGGTCATCTTTTGATTGCGTTCTAAAAATTGCCGGAATGTTTTCTGCTGCTGCTCTACGTAGTGCGTAGTCTACAGACGTACGTGTGTTTGCTTGCATTTCTCTTATCTGCCGATCGATCTAGCGTAAGCTTGCTTTATTCTGTAGATAGTGGCTCACATGCATGTCACTTTAAAAGCCCATTAAATTGTTTTCCCCCATTTTAAGCCGGTAGTGTTGTGTTTCACTCACCAACAGGAAGTTTTTCTTGTTAAGTAAGCCGATTCTTAATAGGTACGCATAGGGCAACTGTAGCACTTGTTATACAGTCAGGCACTTAACGCCGTTTATGGTACGGTCACCATATATATGGTGTCGGTACCATACATGTAACAGGTCATCCGCCGAAGAGGAGGGGGGTTTGAGCGGGTCTGGCGCCGGCCGGGGGGGGTCTGAGCCCAAATTTTGGGGGAGGGGGGCTGGGCACTAAAAATCGCAATTTTTTGGCTAAAAATTGCCAGAAATCGCTAATTTGGGCTGAAATACAGCTAAAAAGTGCTGTTTGGCAGGCGATTTTGGCAATTTTTGTGTGTGAAATTGTAAAAAATTGCAAAAATTTGCTCGAAAATTTACTTGCCAGAAAAATCGGAGGGGGGGGGTCGGTGAAATCGTCTCGGGGGGGGGGGGGGGGGGGGGGTGGGTCTGGCCTATTTCGGGTGGGGGCAGACCCCCCCCCCAGACCCCCCTGTTACATGTATGGTCGGTGCCATATATGGTACCGGTACTTGGGTAGCGGCACCATATGGTACCCCTACCTAACTGTAACCGGTACCATATTTTGGTACCACTTCATTCAAATTTCGTACCATATAAATGGTATCGGCACCCATGGTCATCGGTAGGACTACCATATATGCTACCACCACAGTCCCCGAACGTGAGGGTACCATAATATATGTTGCCACTAGCCTCGCCTTATATGGTGCCAGAACCATAAAATGCGTTAAGTGCCTGACTGTTATAGTGGCTTCCAAATATGGAGCCACCCGGCCAGTATGCTAGCTAGCTACAGCATCTTCCTATAGCTTTTTGCCATGGCAAGTTCAAGTTCCCATAACTTAACTTCAAATGAATAATTCATCTCTCTTCCTTCCCTGCATAACGTTTCGCTTTTTCTCCGTATGTCAGTCAGTCAGTCAATAGACAGCTCGGCTGACTTTTTTGGCGGGAACCCCCTGCAGCTTCGAAATTGAATCTGCCCACGACAGGCGCCTCCATATTTCAGACTCAGATGAACTGCATAGGATAGGCCGGGCGGCCCAGTTAACGCCCCGCTATCACTCTTTTATGATTTAATAGATTAAAGAGCTTTAGTGTGGGCCGCCAAACCAGTTAGCTCTGAATTATTGTTGACCCTCTCAGCCCTTGCCAACTTGATTTGCAGCGGAAAAAGCCAATTTCCGTTAGTTTCTGCGAAGCTTTACGTGGTGCTAGGATTAGCAGGCCAGCAGGATGTGTAACACATGTGGTTGGGGGCGTTTTTGACTCCATCTTCGATCTGTGTGTGTAGATGGTTTTGCAGGCCGGTCAAAAACTAGAGTCATTGCTCTACTGTTTGCATTACACAAGAGGCTGGCCAAAAACCGTACCTAACTACTGACCCTTGAAGCTGGCCCGGCTTCCTGCTTAATTGCGTTCCACTCGTGCCTGTGAGTCGTAAAAATTTCGAAGCCTTGCCGCCGCGCTGGCTGGGAAGGAAGGTTTCGAAATTTTACTGGGCTATTGGCTCATTTGCGCCCTGGGACTTTGGCAGATGGTCGCAAATTGTTAGCATATAGGGCTCTATTCTAATCAATATTATCGACCTTCTTTCGGTTTACTGGATTATCGATTTTTCATAGATATTTGAAGACATACATGTGCAAGGTCATCTGCCGAAGGTGAGGGGGGTAGAGGGAATCTGAGCCCAAATTCTAAGGGGGAGGATTGGGTACTAGAACGCTCAAAATCGTAATCGTAAAAAATCGCAAATTTGGGCTCAAATACAGCTAAAAGTGCTGTTTTGCAGGCGAATTTAGCAATGTTAGCGTCTGATCTGAAATATGAGAAATTAACAGAAATTTGCTCCAAAATTACTGGCCAGAAACATCGGAGGGGAGGGGAGGGTCAGTCGGGTGGGGGCAGACCCCGGACCCCCTGTTAAATGTATGTTTTAAGCTATGGAAAGTAAACCCTTTATGGCAGTATTTGCCATCAAAAATTGCTCAGTTAGGGTTGCTTTCTGTTTGTTCTGATGTACCCTTCAATACTTTCCGAAATATTGAGTCGAAATTAAAGCTAATATTGACTTATTAGCAACATCGGTTTCGAATATCAACTAGTTTTTCATGTCGTCGGAATGATATTAGCAATCAAGACTTAAATCAATCAATCAGAAATTTATATACTGTTGTTATACATTTCTATAATAGTTTCATTATAGCATTATATGTAGTTTAGACTATTAATCCTGCCGTACTGGTTTTGCTAGCAAAATAATGTGATGTTAACCTAAGCAATTTGAGCTTCTACATTTATAGACGGCCCTTAATTTTCTGCACACAGATGACAACAGTTTTTTCTAAAAAAAGGGGCCACGTCTATTTCTGCGTCTGTAGGTTAAAAAAAAGCGAGTCTCCTCCACTAAGCCCAATTTCAGTCTCCGGCGCGTGCAGCCCAGATAAGGATTATAATAAAAAGTTCTCTTTCAGAGCGAACAAAATGCCGGCCGACCCGGAGAACTCGTTTTCAATGACGCAACCGGAGGTAAGAGCCCTTTTTCGGCGGCGCGAGTGCCAGCACGCGTCTGCCTTAATTCGACGTTGAGGTCGTCGCTCCAAAAAAGGCCCCTCCACGGCAAATAGATTTGCAGTGTCGTCTTTGTTAGAGGGGCTCTAGTCCGACCCAACTGGCTCTGTAAATTCAGTTATATTTGCTTAGCTAAATCCCCACAATACGCCTGCTGCCGCCGTCGCATAGCCTAAGATTCCGGTCCTATAATACGTGTCTCGACGGGTAATTGTGTTTGTGCTTGTGAAATGCGGCAAATTTGTGCCTTGTTGTTGGTGTTGGCAGTACGGAGCAGGAGATGACCTTATTTGGCAGTAAAACTGACCGACACTCTCTGCCAGTAAGTAATCACTTATTTATATAGGCAATAGCCTTGAACGCCGCCTCACTGGTAATGACTGGTAGGCGGGCAGTGGAGGAACGGGTTTTTCTCTCTGCCGGGGGTCGGGTTTTTAATGCCTATTTATGAATCGCTCTAAAGTCAACTCTAACCAACCAACTGGCCGCTCGGTCGGTCGGTGTTGCTTGGTAGGTAGACTGACTGATGCATAAAATAGGAGCTGCTTTGTTGGAAGAAGCTATCGATAAAAATGTCTGCCGCCCTAGATAAAAAGACAGATAGCGACTGGTTTTCGATTTCCCTTTTAATGACAAATCGCACGTGGGTTTTTGACTGAGCCCGCCTGTCCGTCTGAGTCATTTTATGTACCGCCCGCCTCTTGCGTAAGCTCTGACCTGACCATACTTTCTGTCCCTTCTCTGTTTAATAAAGAAATTTGACCGCGTCTTCTTGTTGGTTGAATTTGGTATTCGTAGTGGCGAATTTAGCAGCATTACCGGTATGTGATATCTCTTTTGTTTGTAGCGATAGCGATTGGTTATTGGGACATTTGTGCCTAATACGCTTTGCTAGTTACTACCATTAAAATGTTCTATGCATTGTATAAGTTTGTTTCACTATGGTAATGTAGCTCTCTCATTTTAAGGTAACAGAATTTTTGCAATATTTTCCTACACTGTGTTGGTCGAACATAGACCGCCTGGCATTTTTTCTGAGTTTTTCAAAATATCTTCAAATGGCAGTGCCTTTCCATTTTGCATAGAATTGCTAGATTTTTTGGTGCGATTATTATTCTTTGACTCTAGTTAATTCTGGCAAACTGACGGCTAGGATTTTGGCAGAATAATCTAGAACGAACGAAGTCCAAAATGATGCAATTCGGTGCAAATTGACCGAATAGCAGCCATTTGAAGTTATTCTGAAAACTCGAAAAAAAGGACCAAGCGATCTTTTGTCCTTTCGGACTAGGAGTAGCCAACTGCTATAGAGCAGCAAGAGACAGAAGGTCCGGCAGCCTCCTTAACAACAACCCTCCCCTTTGCTGTTGGTGTGTGCAAGGCAGCTAAGGTTTGGTTCCCATTTATCTACTTGCCATTGCCGACTTGTGTGGCAGTGCTGGGCTTTGAAGATGGGGCTAGGCTAAGCGACCACCAAACCGTCTAAACGCTACCCAGCCTACCGGCTAAGAAAATAAATCGGCCTTCCTTCACACCAACCAATCAAAAGCGAACGTAGTTGCAGCTATGTACGTACACATATAAATGACGGATGGCTCTAGAAAGAAGTTATTGATCGGTGGGTGCCACCTAAAAAGCGGCATTGCAATTGCAGGTGGGCCTGGCCGAGGCGATGTTTGACAACCAGGCCGAATGGCCAGATGAGTTGGCATTCAGACGCGGCGATCTGCTACGAGTTCTGGACACCAAACCGGCCGACGGACTGGCAGATGGGTGGTGGTTGTGCGCAGACCAGCGAGGAGGCAGAGGCATAGCGCCGGCTAACCGACTTAGAATGATGCATCGGTTTCACTTTCCGGAGAACAGAGTGAGTTTGGTTTGAAAGGTTGGCCTCAATCAAAAGTGTTCGGTTTAATTTTGGGCGACAGAATGAATAGAATAGAACAGGGACTGGATTTGTGGCCTCTGGGTGATTTTCTACTTTTGCGCAGCGGAGTTTGAAACTATTTTAGAGTTTACTTAGACGCCGCTAAGTGGTAGAGTTGGTCTAAAAAGTAGTTTGGCGCGAATTCAGGTCACGAGATGAGTGTAGTTTTTAGCCTGGACTGACTAATAGCAAGAATGCATAAAAGAAGTGCCAAGAATGTGCCGCACGCCAGATGCTTGCATATTGCAGTTTTTCTACTTTCTTTCCCTTTTGCATGTTGCCATAGACTTAAGAAACGGGCAACGGGGGCAGCTGTATTCCCAAAGAGAGATTGAATATCCCGCTCAAAAATCAGGTTGCGCTGCAATAAAGCGCATGCGCAATTACCGGAGGGTCGTACGAATTTCCCGACCCTCCCTCCGGTGATCATAGCCGGCCGCTGAGTGTCACATTCTTGCTACTCTTTCCTGGATCAAACACCACCATTTGAATCAATGTTTACATACAAAATAGGCTTAGTCCTCCTACACTGACGAACACGAATTACAAACTTTAAGCTCGTCTCTTTGTTATTTAAATGGGACCTAGATTAGAAAATTTTGACTA
>JASANB010007118.1:0-44240 GCA_030248155.1 Sabatieria punctata
GAGATCTATGATAAAAGAGTGAATGAATGATGATCACAAATTGATCTACTGCTGTCTATATCGTTCTTTTATCGCTTAAGGTGTAACCATTGAATGCAGAAAAAGTAAGGGAACGTAACGTACATTTTTATGGTTGACCAAATTCATGAGTTTAAATTCCCTGAAGGCGCGCTTTGCATGTGTGACGTTCTGAAAGGGACGGCTCAGTTTCTTGATAGCCACATTCTGCTCCAGCAACTTGTCGTAGGCGGCACTAAAGACATTCTAAGCTGGCACTCAGTCCATACACGCAAATCGATCGTGCACCGAAAGACTGACCAGACGACTCCTGCGCGCCCGATCCGATCGGCTTTAGGTTCTGATAGCGCTTCAGCACCGTCAGCTTTGTGTCGCCGATCTCGAGATTGTGATACTGGTCCATGTCTGCAAGGCCGCTGGCCGTGCACCGGGATGTCTGCTCGCCTCCCAACGCACTCAAACAACTGTCCAACTGCAAGGTGGCTTCTTCGCTCGACTCACGACTAGAGCCCAGCCACTGAAACAACCACACTCCACTAGACCCGATCCCTTATCACAGTCGCCTATGTGCCCAATAAAACAGTTCCTGACACCCCTTCCGGTTTTGCAGCCCATCATACATGTACTAGGGGGTTTGGAAGTTACCCCAAGCTAGAAAGGCCAAACCCCTCCGAGACAGTTTAGAGACTCCCTTCTGACCCAAAAATGCAAGTACTAGTACGTAGTGGCTCCAGTACTAATAAACTGACTCAGAAATCACTAAGTTTTAGCTTAAAATTCGCTTGAAAAGCCGTTGGAAACCGAATTTGGCGTTTCCTCTGCTGATATTTAAGAGGAATCAGTGTTTTTGGAGACCCTTTTTATTGTTTTTGCCTGTTTTTAGCTCTAAAACGCTATTTGGCCGCTTAAAATAGCGATTTTTAGCCTTCTTACCGAGAAAAACGTGCTAAAACGCATTTCCAGGCGTTTTGAAGCTTTCGGAAATTTTGGGACCCCCTCTGGGCGAAACCCCCCTCGACCTACCACCTGACGGAAACCCATCTCCTCCCACGCCGGGCCCGGTCCTGTTACACGTATGCAGCCCATGCATGGCTATGAGCTGAGCTGGTCGGTCAATTTACCGGAAAAAAGTCGCCAAATCACTATAAAACTGCCGATTTCTGCAAAAATGCAGTTAAAATTTTCGGAAAGGTAATGGCTCAACAGGGATACCACGCGATGCGGTACTAAACGACCGGCACTTTAACCAGTTTGTTTAAATTGGCATGCATGGGTCATCCTGCCCATCCAAGTACCTACCCACGAGGAAGTTCAAATATACGGGTATACGTAGGCCTTCTATGGCACGTATTAATTTGTTCGAATGAACCAATCATGCACACGCTAGCAGAACAAAACGCAACAAATTTCCGAATGGAGGGCGGGGAATAGGAATGCAAAAATAGAAAAAAGTTATGACACAAGCAGGAAGTCATGCCATGCCATAGAATATGAGGTTGTTGCCTTGCCGAAAAAAATCGTTAACTGCAGTTGGGCGTTGTGAGTGCAGCAAGCAGTGCGTACGTACGTACCTGCGGATATCTAAAGACCACATTAACAAAGGCTTTCAGCTTCCCAGTAAGCATGTCCCGAGCAAGAAGTAGAGTCGACTCGACTGCGGCTGATTGGCCGACCGCCGACGTCGAGGCGGCTTTGGTCGACGCAGCACGAAAGAGCGCAGAAAAACTGAGCGTGCACGTAGAGCCGAAACTCAATGAATCAAGGACAATGGCAAAATAACGAAGCTGCTTCAATCAGCACGGCAGAGACTGCAAGCACAGCGATGGGCAGTGTCTGTATATCACTGGCGAGCAGACAACAGCAGCGTCACATGCACACACACACACTCAAGTGCAGTGAGGCACAAATTAGTTACGGCTCGGATCAAAAGAATTAATCTTAATGCGTGATTAATATTTCAGAAATACTCCAGACGGCATCCTCTTACGCGCGCCATTCACTTAAGTCGTCGACAACTTTACACTGATAACTTTCCAACCACCACACACTTTTGTGACTAGTTTAGACGGTGTGGCAGGAAGTGGGTGTTAAAATAACCTGATAGCCAGCCTAATCTAAAGCTAATCAATGGGTTATGACGCCAGCGAAATGGGATGACAAACTCCGGACAGTCTAAATTTAGAAGCGAGATGGGCGTTTACTGACGTCAATCAGCCAGCGCTTGGAGACCCAAAGACAAACGGTGAAAAGCGGGCAGTTCAGAAAACCAATAGGCCCACCAGCAGGGATATGAATACATCATTCGGCTATTTGAATCGATTTCATTATAATGAAGCCATTTTTAACGCCCTCACAAAACAAAAGACCAAAATCGAATTAAGCTAGCCATATTCAAAAAGAAGCGCCACCTAGACTTTCAGTGATTATGCAAATCGGAACAAAGGAACAAGGCAGCAGTCGATTAGCAGAAGCAATTAATTGCAGTGTTAGTGTGGAGAGAGCACCAACCTGGGAAACGGTGCCCAGAAAGCTGGAGAGATGGCCTCTGGTCTCTTTTATCAACGAACCGAAGCTGGAACTAACGGCAGCCGCGTGGGCGTGGTCGGCGGGGAAGGGAGCACCGTTGAGATCTGAAAAGCAGCCTAACGTTAAGACTAGCCCACAAAAGCACATGCAGAGGCGAAAACCGAAACCGCAGAATGTTAGCTGATTCATGGACTGGTGTGCATCTAGTCTGTCTGTAGCGGCTACTACTTGGCCGTTACCGGGACAAAATCGATAGAGAACAGCGCGAGCGCACATGCAAAGGCAAACATGGAAAAACCACTGCACACGCATACACCAACAGACAAGACAGACAGACAGACAGACAGAGAGCAGGCATGGAGATACCTTGAGTGGCTACAGCCGGGCCACAGGCGTCGTGCGTAGACAGTTTGGCAGAGCTGGATTGAGTTTGCAGCACATCAACGGAATTAGCCAATCAACTGAAACAACGGCTTCTATTCTAGAGCTCACGGCCGGCATCGACGGACGCGGCGGCGGGCATGGCGTAACCGAGCGGCTTGACAATGCGGCCGGCGAGCGGCGGAGGAGCTGGACACTAGCAAGCAGCTATTGATTGTGTGCAGCTACAGACATGGTCGGCCCGGCCACTTAGCTACTGGGCTGTGTTCTGTTGGTGGATGCGGCAACAAAATAATAGATCAATTGGTACACAATCAACTCTTTGAACACTCCCAGCTGACACACTGCTCACCCCAGTGACCGATGCGCTGCGATTGAGACCTTCACCGACAACCAAAACACTTACAAAAGAAAGCCACCGCCACCACCGAACGCCGCACGCTCACATGAGGCTAGCGCAACAGCCACGGCCCATTAATTCATCGTCAATTAAGGAAATGTACGTTAGGCGAGCCAAGAACAGCACACTGGCTTCTTCCAGTTCTACGAACGGATGAAGCTACTATTATTACAAGGCCGACAGCTTCAAGTGCCGTGAGAGTTGGAGTAAAATTAAGTAGTGGAACGATGTGGACGGAGGGTGGCAAGGAGGAGAGAGGCGGTGGTTCAGTTAGTTCACCTCTGATCGATCGCACTGCCACGGGTGCAAACGGACACAATCGTGGCGCCGACACTAACCAATCACTAATGCACGTCGCCGCCAACTATTATTAAGCCTTATTATTGTTGTCTCCATACTTGCACAGCTCATTTAGAACTACATCAAGCTCATGTCTCCTTAATCAACTATTCCATGCCGTTCGTGTCAATCAGTTACCGTTTTCGTAGGGTCAACAGGTCTTAGTCTAAATGGGCACCCAGTAGGGGTTGGTTTTCCAGACAAAAACAAGGTGAAAATCCGTTTAGGTAGGCAAAACTAAACTGAGATGAGATTAGGAGTCGGTCTCTGAATCGATCAAGTCTGAATATTCAAGACTCCAAAATTGAAACTTTGGCCCAGAAAGCTGTAAGTTGGCACACTAATACGTGCTTATGAGTTATCTTTCAACTGCAAAGGATTAGTGAATTTGAAGCACCAGTCTTCTTGAGATACAGCCTACTGAAAATCGGTCTACTTTACTGTGGGACCAAAACTTTCAGATCGAATTTCTATCTCAATAATCGGGTTTTAGATCATAAAATGTCTACCTTTACAGCACGTTCGGACTACTTTCGAAATATTAGGTCATGTTAGAATTTCTGCTTTGGCCGGTCTTAACTCGATTGGAACCCCATTCAAGAACTTTTTTATTTCACTATTTTGTAGTGCTTTTTATTAGCTTTATTTTGGCTTAAAATAACTGCTGTTTGGCGTTGCCTAATTTGGCCTATTCCATTTGCATTTGGAAAATATTGTGTCTATCGTGAAGTAAGCAATTTTCTTAAGTTATCAATCTTTCAAACCAATTTTACTGCATCGGCCACGCACAACGGCAGTTTATCTCAAAGCAAAATAAAGCCTATAAAAAGCGTTGCAAAATAGTGAAATAAAAATGTTCTTGTTGAGGGGGGTTCCAGTCCAGTCGAGTTATGGCCGGCCAAAGCAGGTCGAAAAAAGTTTTCCTGAAGTTCTACGCTGACCTAACACTTCGAAAGTAGTCCAAAAGTACCTTAAAAGTAGAAATTTTCAGACATAGAATCCGATTATTGAGCAAGAAATTCGATTTGGAAAATTGTGTATAATAGTGAAGCATGCAATTTTCTTCAGTTGCCATGCCAACCTTTGAGACCAATTTTCACTGCATTATAAGTCTGAGTATTCACAGAGGAGGTAGACCGATTTCCCAAAAAAGTAGTCAAACCTCAACGAAATCGCTAATTTTCCCAAAAACAGCATCAAAATTTGGGAGAAGAGGCAGGCGCAGACTGTAATTAAAGGAGACAGCTAGTCGGCCACTCAGAATCGGTAGGCCCAACAGCCAAAATTTAGTAGATGGTTCTAGTATTTACGATTTCGAAGAAATTTTACGCAAATGTATGATCCTAAACCATTTGAACGATTTGCAACGAGACCTAAACAGTATAAGCCACTCTCATTCTCATACAAAGTCAGCGGAGGTACACAATTTTTTCGAGCGAGTTTGAGCGATTAACACAAGCAAGGCTGCTGACCTCAAACCGTTTTCCGGTAACTTCTAAGAGAACTGAATCCAAGAATCACGAAGACAGTGTGTCCAATATCTTTCAGCTCTACTGCGCTACGTATGCAAGAGCAAATCGGAACGAACTGACTCAAAAGAACAAAGTCTAAAATTTCTTAAGTATTTCTGAGAAAGGGATAGGTTCGGCGCACACATCGGATACTCAGCCACTCGGCGGGGCAGGTTTCTTGCCGCCAAAAGTTGGTGGTCGGCACGAAGTCCCACCCAGACCACCGAAAGCTGGTGACAGCGAGTAGGTAAATGGGAACCGACTGGAGCTGCCTAAGCACCTAAAAGGTAAAAGCTACAATAGAAACCATGTGTTGGGACAAACGGGAACGGGGACAGCTACCACTGAGACCACACATGGCCCGGAAAAATCCGGAGCGGAGTCTGGAGACTTCGGGGGTGCCGAAAAAAATAAAAAACGCCTATTTTGATCCACTGGGAGGGGGTCGGTGGGGGTATAGCGAAGGAACGGCAGGATGTGGTGATGGGCCTGCATTGTGGCCTAACGTAGGGGCTACGGCCCCGCCCGGACAAACCATCCATCCATCCCCTGTATAACTTCTGGGTCGCCCCAAATTGGGACAGGAACATACATGTGCATGGGGGGTGCCCAGGGGGGGACAAAAATAAAAGTCTACCAAACGTTGCTAGAGGCTGCTAGAAAGCCTCCAGATGCGTTTTTAAGCCACAGAAATCAATTTTGGCAACTACGCAACTACGCACCCTTCCTCAAGGCAACTACGCACCAAACCCGAAATTTTTTCAAATTTTCGTTAAAAATTTCGATTTTTAGGCAACGTTTCTGTCAGAAAAGTGGTTTTTGGCAATTTTTTGTCGAAAATTTGATTTTTACCGCAAATTTTTTTAATTTTAACCGAAAATTTCGTATTTTCAGGCAAAATTTTGGGCAAAAATTTGAATTTCCCGCCAAAATTTGAATTTGCCGCCGAAATTTTGCACCTATATCCAGGCAACTACGCACGGAGACCTGGCCGTCACCCCCCTGAGCCGCCGACCATGCACATGTATGGACAGGAAACGAACGGTATTGACCGCTTGGGCTATTATTAACGCTGCGGCAACTATACAGACAAAAGGAGATATGCCTAGCCTATGCTGAAATCTGTCGCGGTGTCGACCTATAAAGTAGCATAGGGCACGCCCCGGGAGGCCTGTTTTTGCCAAATATAAAAGTACCCCTAGAGACACATCAGTATAGGCACGCTCCAGAGGGCCTGGTTTAAAACCATAAAAGTACCCCTAGGGGACGCATCAGTATAGTGATAAGTACCTCTAGGGGACGCATCAGTATAGTGATAAGTACCTCTAGGGGACGCATCAGTATAGTGATGCGTCTCTAGGGGTACTTTTATATTTGGCAAAACAGGCCCCCGGGGGCGTGCCTTATGCTGATGTAGTGATCATTATACTCGTCAGATCAAATCGCTTCA
This sequence comes from Sabatieria punctata, assembly GCA_030248155.1. Lineage (NCBI taxonomy): Eukaryota > Metazoa > Nematoda > Chromadorea > Araeolaimida > Comesomatidae > Sabatieria > Sabatieria punctata. The sequence continues at coordinate 6,626 of JASANB010007118.1, forward strand.
AATCAAATCAGTCGGCGGATCAGGTGTAGCTGGGGGGGGAATCAGGAACCGATCCCAAACAAAAACTAATGTGTTTGATGATCATAAATAAATATAAGTTAACGATTTCTATCCTTAACTATCTATTATCGATAATTTTTTTGGCAAAATTCCAAAATTTCAAAATCGTCCAAAATGGTCATGTCATATATCATTTGAAAGCACTTCGCCTGGCGAGTCTAATGATTACTAAATCAGCATAGGGCACGCCCCGGGGGCCTGTTTTGCCAAATATAAAAGTACCCCTAGAGACGCATCAGTATAGGCACGCTCCGGATGGCCTGTTTTCCAAATATAAAAATACCCCGAGGGGCGCATCAGTATAGGTACGCTCCGGATGGCCGGTTTTCCAAATATAAAAATACCCCTAGGGGGGACGCATCAGTATAGGCACGCTCCGGAGGGCCTGTTTTAAAAACATAAAAATACCCCTAGGGGACGCATCAGAATAGGGCACGCTGCGGGGGGCCTGTTTTAAAAACATAAAAATACCCCTAGGGGGACGCATCAGTATAGGCACGCTCCGGAGGGCCTGTTTTCTAAATATAAAAATACCCCTAGAGACGCATCAGTGTGGGGCACGCTACGGAGGGCCTGTTTTCCAAATATAAAAATACCCCTAGGGGTACGCATCAGTATAGGGGACGTTCCGGAGTCGCATAGTCATAAGAAAGTTAATTAACTAATATCTAATCCATTTCTGACCTTCCCTGATTCCCCCCCAGCTACACCTAACCCCAGTCGGCTTTCAAATGATATATAACATGACCATTTTGGACGATTTTGAAATTTTGGAATTTTGGCAAAAAAAATCGATACTCGATATTTATCGATGAAACTTGTTAATTTATAATTAGTTATGATCATTAAAAGTATTTATTTCAATCTGGGGTCGGTTCCTGATTTTACGCCTGGAAACTATACATTTACTGTTGACTGAATTTAGACGATCTCTTTTTCTAGCCTTCTTATTTACCTATCTATGAAAGGAAATGGGGAGTCTTTTACTAGTAGTCTGATACTCACAACACAACAAACACTCACAAAACTATCAAATTCTTCATCACTCCCCTTTGGATGAGTGTCGACTGGCCGCCGCTGTGCCTGACAATCGGGGAAAGTGAACTGCGGGAACTGCTCTGCCTCTGTTGACTCGTCATCTCTGGAAAACTGCTCTGTATTGACACCGTATTGACCCGATCTCTTGCGAGCCACGTTTCGGCCTTTCTGTGCCTTTGCCTTCAACTGGTGACTTGTCATGGGAGAAACGGAATGCCATCTCTTGGGCAACAAACTCGAACAAACTATCATTCTTCCCCTCTGTCTTCTTCTTCTCACTCTTTTCCCTCTTCCTCTCACTCTCCTTTCTCTCCTTCTTCTCTTAACCCTCTTCATCCACTTTCTCTTCTTCATCTTCCATCTTCTTCTCATCACCTTGCTCCTCATCGTCCTCTTCTTTCTCCTTCCTCTAAACATCTTTTCTCTTCCTCTCTCACCTTCCTTCTTTTCTTCTCTCTTCCTTCGCGCTACCCCTTTCATCATCATCATCTTTCCTTTTCTCATCCTCTTCCCTTTCATCTCCATCATCCTTTCTAACCTCTCTCTTCTCATCATCTCACATCTCATCACTTTTTTCCTGACCATCATTCCTCTTCCTCCTCCTTCTCTTCCAACCAACTCAAAGAACACAGAATAATCTGTAACTGAATGCCATCTTCATCTCACTTCCCTTACTCTCTTCCTCTTCATCCACATAACTGCTTTCTCTTTCTCTTCTTCTTTCTTTTCTTCTTCTTCTTCCTTCCTTCTGCTCCCTACTTCCATCTTCTCTTCAAATTTCTTCTCTTCTTTCCCTTTTTTCCTTCACCTCTTTCTCCTTCTTTTTCCCACATCTTGGACATCCTGAAGAGCAAACTGGAACAAAGCCGAATTTTTAGCATCGGCAGAGGCCACATCGTTGGGATCATCCGCGTGTGCCCCAGAAAACGCGCAATGAGAAGGTGCTTGCTGCACAACATCAACAGAACTGGACTCCAAATGGCCTTGTGCCAAACAAAGAATATCCGGAGCTCCAACATCTAACATCGCCTCCTTTTCTTTCTCCACTTCTTTCTTCTCCTCGACTTCCTTCACTGCCACTTGAGCCGCCATTAACCCAGTAAAGGGAGTGTTTAATGAGTTGACTTGGACACCCAAAGCGCGGGAACACGAATCTCTTTGCTCTCGATCACGTCGGTGTTGTTCCATCTGCAGTCATTGCTTTTCCTCCTGCCAGTGCCAACGCTGCTGTTGTTCGATCCACCATTGCCGTTCCTGTTCACGATCATGCCGGTTTTGTTCAATCTGCGCTTGGTAACGTTGCTTTGCTGTTGTTCGAGCTGCAATCGCCGGTTTTGTTCTTTTAGAAGTTGGAGGCAGTCTTGAAATGCTGTGGACGATATGTGAGCATCAATGGAGGGCCACCTCTGTGCCTGATGATCACGAACCAAGGAATACATGAATTGGAGGAGCGGAAACAGGGAAACAGGAGAAGCTTTGTAGCAGGACTTGAACTTGTAGTAGGACTTGAGTTTGCTTCAGAACTTGAATGAAGGTAGGCTCGACAGGGTACTCGGCACCAAGGGACCTACTACCTACCTACTGGGTGTCGGTTTTTTTACTTACGATACGAATCCTACTTACCTTACTTAAGCCTTGGTTTCGATCTTGGCTAGGTTTATGCTTACACTAAGGCTTAGGTAGGTTGAAGGTTAGAGGTTTCCTTTAGGTGGAGCTAGCTCGTGGAAGGCTGGCACTACCGCAGGCAGAGCAACCAAGGTTGCCAAAAAAACTGAATTAAAGCAACCAAATTGCAAACTTTTTTCCAAAGACAGACGACCGAATGTGGAATCAAACGACTGCTATCGATCTGCAAATTATTATTTTAGACACCAAAAACTAATTACACAGGTTTACCTTAGATTACACGTTTCTGGTCCCACCCAGCTAGGACCAGGCGCAGGAGGAGTAGGGATGTAAATGGTATAGAAAATACCAAATACTAGATGGTATTTTCTATACCAAATAATACCAAATAATTCCAAATAGTTGATAAACACGTCGCTAGCTGTTTGGAATGAGCGCAAAGTCATACTTTTTGTTTTTTTCAGCAAAAATATATTAGTTTTGCCTCAGTGGAAGAGTTTTTGTTGCATCTAAAAGAAATCTAGTCATGCCGAGAAAGAAAACGAGCAGAATTTGATGGTTTTTCACTGACTCGGGAAATGGGCAAGCACGTTGTGACGTTTGCGGTCTAGGCTTGGTCTCGATAAAGGGGCCGTCCATAAACGACGTCGGACCAAAATTCCGATTTTTCGGACCCCCTTCCCCCAAAATCGCCTTGCGTCGTTTCATGGGGGCCACCTCCCACTTTTTGAGAATTTTCCAAGAATGGTTGTTTGTTATAAGCTAAACTGGTCAGAATTCTTTGTTGTTTTGTTGCTCAGAAACGGTAAAGAGACGTCTTGTTCTGCGTATCTGCATTGTTAAACTTTTAGTAAATTAGAAATAAAGAGAAAACTCTGAACAGAAGAGCTCTGACATGGTATACAGTCGCAAAATATGCAGAATTTATCGCTTAAAAGCTAACTGTTTAGTTATTTAAACTATTTGGTATTATTTGGTATAAAAAATACCAAATACCAAATAATACCAAATACCTAGAAAATACCAAATAATACCGAATAATACCAAATAATACCGGATACCATTTGCATCCCTACTAAGGGGTAATTACTAAAAGGGGGCAATTACTAAAAGGGGCGATGGGGCGTTTTCGCGGTACGGGAGCGGTCTGATTCCGCTCGTGTCTTATCAATACTCGGCTCCTCACCCCCACACTTTACCGCATCAAATTTTGCCTGCCACTCCCCACGATTTGCACACAACGATCTTCCGCGAAGTACAGGGTGTCTCAAAAAAAATGATCACATTTCTTTTTACTGCCATTTCCGCAAATTTTGACCAAATAGGCTGAAATTTGTATCATAGGTGCCAAAATTCGGGGAATTTTATGTGTTAAAGTTTGGTGCACTAGACTTGACTCATTCCCGAGAAATTTCAAAAAAAGTGAAATTTGGTAATTTCAATAGTGAAAGCCGGTCACGAAAAATGGAAACATTTCCTTTTCCTGTATCTTTTCTAATTTTTGTGGGAATTGGATGAAATTTGGAGTGTAAACGCAGAAGTTCAGGGTAATTCGTGTGTAAAAAGTTGACGCATGAACTCCAACGCTATCGTTAGAGTTTAGGCGATAATGTAATGTAACGTTTTTTCGGTGACCGGCTTTCGCTATTGAAATTACCAAATTTCACTTTTTTTTAAATTTCTCGAGAATTAGTCAAGCCTACTGCACCAAACTTTAACACATAAAATTCCCCGAATTTTGGCATCTATGATACAAATTTCAGCCTATTTGGTCAAAATTTACGGAAATGGCAGTGAAAAGAAATGTGATCATTTTTTCGGTGACCGGCGTTCACTATTGATTTTACAAATTTCACTTTTTTTGAAATTTCTCGGGAATGAGCCAAGTCTAGTGCACCAAACTTTAACACATAAAATTCCCCGAATTTTGGCACCTATAGTCCAAATTTCAGCCTATTTGGTCAACATTTGCGGAAATGGCAGCAAAAAGAAATGTGATCATTTTTTTTGAGACACCCTGTACTATCGCTAGAATCGGCCAATTCAGTAGTGGAAAGGACGACTTTCCTTCAGATTGTGATGAGTTAAACTCTTCCAGCTGCTATACTTCGTCAATGCCTTCTGGGCTTTCACTTTCTTCTCTTCTGGCCAACTCCAATTCGCCATGCCCAAAATTATCCCAAGAATCGGCCGATTCAGGAGTGGAAATTGACAAAACTGACGATTATTTTTTCTGATTGCAACGATTTCACCTCTTCTGGCTTCCATAATTCTTTGATGTGCTCTGGGCCACCAGTAGCACCTGTTCTGGTCCACTTCAAACCGTTACACTAAAGTACTATTCTAAGAATCGGCCGATTCGGTTCCCGAAGAAATTGAAGCTTTAATAAATAGTGAAATGGCTTTATACAACGTACATGTACACCAGATACAATCCAGCAATCTATTAGGGAGAGCTCCATTGGCTCATTAGGCCCCAATGGAATCAGATCCACTGTGGGGCACTGATATAAAAACAGTAGTTCGGTTCAAGCAGAACCTGGTGACATAACATTACACTAAAGTATACATTCCTATACTATTTCATACGCACATCAAACGTGCTATTGATATCATCCCTGGTAGACGTAACATACGTGTAGAGCAGACATAAATAACAATTTCAGAGCTGACAAAGAGAACTGGACTTGGGTACAGTTAGGGGAACACATAGTACAATCAACGTATTTTTGCAACCACATACTGCTATGCAAACTTGCGCATCATGATCTCTTAATGCTCGCTGAAAACAAAGCCGGCAACCTTCTGATGACCCAAACGCTTTGCTTTTGACACTTGAATCGATCGAACCCTAATCTGTTTAGCAATCTGCCTCACCTTAGCAGTGTCAGCTTCCAAGCTGTCAGACTCTGGTAGCCTTCAAAAGTTTTGCCTCCTAAAATTTTTCTGTCCCTGTAACTTCTTGCTCGTTGTATATTTCGGGATGTTTTTAGTCCCGCTTTAATTTTTCACCGCCTGCCAAGAAAAACACCCCGAAGGAGGTGGCTACAAGGAGCAAGAAGCCACAGGGACAGAAAAATTTAGGAGTCAAAAGTTTTGAAGAGTACAAATTCTAAGACAGCGCAAAAAAACAAATTTCAGGGACAGAAAAAAATTTAGGGGGTACAGGTTTTGAGGGGTACGAATTTTCCGAGACAAAAACACCTTGAGAAATACTAAACAAGCCAGAGCTAGAGTGTATCGAGGAAATACATGCAAGGGCAATCTGTATGAAAATCGTCAGTTCAACTGATTTCCACAAGCGAATTGACCGATTTTTGGAATTCTACTTCGGTTTAGCGAATCGGAGTTGGCCAGAAAGAAGGGTGAAAGTCAAGGGTGCATCAAAGAAGTACTGTACGGTACATAGCTAAAAAAGCTGAAATCATTGCAATCTGAAGAAAACTCAAAAGCTTCACCTTCTTCGGGAAACGAATCGGCCGATTCTTAGGATAGTACTTTAGTATAACGGTCTGAAGTGGACCAGAACAGGTTCTACTGGTGGCCCAGAGCATATCAAAGAATTATGGAAGCCAGAAGAGGTGAAATCGTTGCAAGCAAAAAAAATAATCGTCAATTTTGTCAACTTCCACTCCTGAGTCGGCCGATTATTGGATAATTTTCGGCATGCGAATCGGAGTTGGCCAGAACAGAAGAAAATGAAAGCCCAGAATGATGCGCAAGTTTGCATAGAAGTATGTGGTTGCAAAAATACGTTGATTGTACTATGTGTTCCCCTAACTGTACCCAAGTCCAGTTCTCTTTGTCAGCTCTGAAATTGTTATTTATGTCTGCTCTACACGTATGTTACGTCTACCAGGGATGATATCAATAGCACGTTTGATGTGCGTATGAAATAGTATAGGAATGTATACTTTAGTGTAATGTTATGTCACCAGGTTCTGCTTGAACCGAACTACTGTTTTTATATCAGTGCCCCACAGTGGATCTGATTCCATTGGGGCCTAATGAGCCAATGGAGCTCTCCCTAATAGATTGCTGGATTGTATCTGGTGTACATGTACGTTGTATAAAGCCATTTCACTATTTATTAAAGCTTCAATTTCTTCGGGAACCGAATCGGCCGATTCTTAGAATAGTACTTTAGTGTAACGGTTTGAAGTGGACCAGAACAGGTGCTACTGGTGGCCCAGAGCACATCAAAGAATTATGGAAGCCAGAAGAGGTGAAATCGTTGCAATCAGAAAAAATAATCGTCAGTTTTGTCAATTTCCACTCCTGAATCGGCCGATTCTTGGGATAATTTTGGGCATGGCGAATTGGAGTTGGCCAGAAGAGAAGAAAGTGAAAGCCCAGAAGGCATTGACGAAGTATAGCAGCTGGAAGAGTTTAACTCATCACAATCTGAAGGAAAGTCGTCCTTTCCACTACTGAATTGGCCGATTCTAGCGATAGTACTTCGCGGAAGATCGTTGTGTGCAAATCGTGGGGAGTGGCAGGCAAAACTTGATGCGGTAAAGTGTGGGGGTGAGGAGCCGAGTATTGACAAGACACGAGCAAAATCAGACCGCGCCCGTACCGCGAAAACGCCCCGTCGCCCCATCGCCCCTTTTAGTAATTGCCCTAAAAGGGGCGATGGGGCGATGGGGCGATGGGCCGCCGCGCACCCCCAAATCCCGCTTGTTTTGGGCGCCGTTTCTTTAAGTGCTCAAAACATTTAACAACGGCTGAGTTTTCAAACAGTAAAAAAGCAGTATTCACATAATTTGCTAACAAACGTTCACAGCAGCTTAGGGGCCGTTCATAAACGACGTCGTTCCAGAGGGGGGGAGGGGGGGTCGGCTGAAATGCGACGATAGACGACGCACCAGGAGGGGGAGGGGGTTAGCAAAAAACGACGTCGCTTTTTTCGGAATTTTAGGGTACTTCAATTACATTATTTTCGATTTATGCACATTCTATCAAACGTTTCTCCATACAGAAAAGCTTCCCAGAGCGGTTGTAGGGATTTATTCTATTGATTGTGCAGTATGGTAACAAGAAAACGTCACAGTACTCTATGTACTGCCGTTTTATTGGGGGGGGGGGTAAACCGAAAACGACGTCGCCGTAGGGGGGGGGTCCCCAAGAAACGACGCAAGGCGATTTTGGGGGGAGGGGGGGGGTCCGAAAAATCGGGATTTTGGAACGACGTCGTTTATGAACGGCCCCTTAGGACCAGTATAACAAAAATAAATTCGATTAGACAACACTCCTACCATGCAGTATTGTGCGTAAATGTAATAATAAATAAGCCCTTTCAGTTGATACTTACAAAATAATTGTTCCGCTAAAGCTGAATACAGTAATATGGTTAATTAAGGTTTTTGAGATGTGGTTCGTAGCTTAGAATCTGACTGGGATTAACCCCATCAGTCAACCATTTCCATGTCAGCTTTCTAATAAGACTCAGCCTGTTGCACTACGTACTTAAACCTAGTAAAGTAAAGTTTACTACGTCCAGTAAACCAAAAATAAAGATCAGTCAGGACGATGGGTGGGCTGGGCCGTTCGTCCGGCTACAAAGCCCTACCCTTTATGTACTTATCGAATTTTAGCTCAGATATCTTTATACGAAAACCATTGAGTGTGCGTATATTGACAACTTCCGTAGGCAATGCATTCCAAATAGTTACAACTCTATTAGAAAAAAAGCTCTTAGCTAAATCCAAACGTGTATACCTACAATACAGCTTTAAATTATGCCCTCTAGTTCCAACCACAGGTGCAAACTGAAAAAAGCTCTCCACCGGCACATCCACCAAACCATTGATGATTTTGTAAACCATTATTAGGTCACGTTGTATGCGTCGTTCTTCTAAAGATTTTATATTTAGTGTTTTTAAACGTTCTGGATAGGTCAGAAATTGCAACCCAGGCAAACGACGGGTAAACAGACGCTGCACTCTCTCCACAAGATCAATATCTTTCAAAAAACACGGATTCCAAACCTCAGTTGCATACTCTAATTTGGAACGTACAAATGATTGGTAAAGACGCAACAAGAACCAACGGTCACGCGATTGAAAAGTTTTATAGATCAAATTTATCATCTGAAATCCTTTTGCTGCAATCCTTTGGCAGTGCAAAGAAAACTTTAGATCATTTGAAATTGTAACTCCAAGGTCGACTATGTTACGTACAGCAGGAATCAATACATTATCCAAATGGTACTCTGTTTCAGCATTACCGTAACCCAAATGCAGAACTGAACACTTTTGAAGGGCTACAGCCAGCTGCATTTCGGTAGCCCAGGTATATACGTTCCTTAAATCGGCTCTCAAAGAATCATTTATTTGATTGCTTTCAACCGCAAAATAGATCTTGGCATCATCAGCATAAAGTTTTAGCTGAGAAAACTTTAACACTATTTCAAGATCGTTTATATAGACTAAGAACAAGACTGGTCCAAGTAAGCTACCTTGCGGGACTCCTGATTTAACACCACATTCAGATGAAAATTGATTTCCCACTGAAACTAGCTGTCTGCGATCCGTTAAATACGCCTCTATCCATTGTAACATGCCACCAACAACCCCAAACGATCTCAGTTTTTTAATCAGTTTAGGATGAGATACACTGTCAAAAGCTTTTGCTATATCCAGATAAATTATATCTATAGTTTGTTTGTTTTCTAAAGCTAAAGTCCAATCATGAAGGCATGTCAAAAGTTGAGTTACAGTAGACCGTTTGGCCAAGAAACTAGTGATGTAAAATTATGGAATTTGAATTTCAATTCAATTACAATTAAATTATGGGCTCAGTTTTTAATTTCAATTAAATTAAATTAAATTAATTGAAATAGTTTTCCATTATTTTCAATTACAATTATATTTTCAATTAAATTATGGGACCTTGGAAAATTTCAATTATGCAATTTTTTTTTCAATTATTTTTTTATTTTTTTGAAAATTGTTGTATTTTTGCTGTTAAAAGAAGTGACAGTGACTTAGAAAAATGTCCATGTATAAAAGCTTAGAGAGACCTGGTTTTAAATTTTTAAATAGTTAAATTTTATAAACCCATAAAATGGCATTCTGGGGGAAATTTACAGTTAGTTGATTATTATATATCAGTACATAATAACCTATAGGTTTTTTCAGCATTTTTAGCAACATCACTTCCTAGCACTTTCGCCAAAAAAAGTGGGTGTCAGTCAACCCACCATACAAAAATCACTGTTTTGACTTTTATGAACTACAAAATAAAAAGCAGAGCATAAAATATTTCAAAACATAGTGAGTGAGGTCAGTATATAAAGGTGACAAACCCTAAATAGGTTTTTACTTGAAGTCGTTAGCGCCTCTCTCTAATGCTTACGCATTTCCTTACATTTACAACAGGAAATAATTGAAAATATAATTGAAATTCCAGGCGAATTTCAATTAAATTACAATTAAATTATGGCACAACTTTTGAATTTCAATTAAATTAAATTAATTGAATTTAAATTAAAAACGGGCCAATTATGCGAATTTCAATTACAATTAAATTAATTTTTTACATCACTACAAGAAACCATGTTGAGCATCTGTAATTAATTTATTTGCTTTCAAATGTTCTACCAGTTTTTCACGTATCAAAGATTCCATTACCTTACTACTGGAAGACAAGAGACTAATTGGACGGTAATTTTTTACATTAGATAAACTACCCTTTTTGTGCAACGGAATTATTTTAGACTTCTTCCACTCATTTGGTAATGTACTAGATGCAAAAGAAAAACTGAAGATTCTTTCTAAAGGTTTGGCTACGACACTTGCTAGATTCTTAAGAAAAAACTGAGGAATTTCATCCACACCTGCTGACTTTTTGGGCGCAAGTTTAATTAGGTGGTCATAGACAGTTTGCCATTCAAAAGACATCGAGCTCAGTTGAACATTAACCCTGCGGTTAGGTAGCAGAAGACTATGACCGTCATCCTCATTAAAAACCGACCCAAAAAATCTATTAAACTCTTCAGCTTTCTCCTTTTCTTTAGATAGAACAGTGTCATTTTCTAGCACTAAGGGAGGAATTTCGGATCTAGTAGTCAGACGAGATTTAACGAACCGCCAGAAGCAGGTATCAGAATGGGAGTCGAGCACTTTCCTTTCCTGACTATATTCATCACGACGTTTCAAGCGGCGTGCTTCACGCGCTGCTTGCAACCATTTTTGGTAGCGTTCTGGAGTACGATTTTTTCTATATAGACAGTGAAGACGTTTCTGCCTCCTGTGTAAACTTCGAGCATCGAAAGACCAGGAAGTAGTATGTTTTTGATGAAATTCACACAAGGGCACATACTTTTCAATGCAAGAGTTCATTAACTCCCAGAACTTGCGCCAAAAAGCATTTACATCAGCACATGAATCAAAAAAGTCATACCAGTTTATATTGTTCAACTCTTCAAAAAAATTTTCATAGTCTGTTTTTGCAAAATTTCTAAACCTATCACAAGCAATACGGAGAATACAAACCTGTGGTGCCGGTTTTGTTTCAATTCATAAAGGCGCAGTCGGAAAGCTGTCCGCATTGCAGGATTGGACGAATATAAAACGTGTGTGTACCAGAGTGCGAGCAATAACTCAAAAACCCAATACCCAATACCAATACCTGAGACCCCCAATACTCCGATACCCAATACTTGCATAGCTGGGCCAAAAATTGTATTTCAGTGAACAGGTACATTCCAGTGATGCAGGCATGATCTTTTCAATGATGATGAACTGCGATCAACATTTTGAAGAGGCCTAGTTGGGCCACTGCCCAACCAGAGTAAAATTTTTAAAGTGCTTTGTTGGGCCGGGGTAAGAAAATTCAGCAAAATTAGCCGTCAAAAACGTGTTTAAAAGCCATTCCGCGCATAAAAAATTAAGAGAAATTACAAGTTTTAGTAGTTTAAAGTGACCTGGTTGGGCTTCTGCCCGATAAAGGTGAGAAAATTTTGAAAATTTAGGTTTCACAAACGCTTTTAAAGGACATTCTGAGCATAAAATAGATAGTTTTAGTATATACAACTGCAATTCATTAGTTTCTCTTATTTTTGACAGACTTGCTCTTCCTACCTCCACCGCAAATGTGGTGTACCCACCTTACACCCCCTGGATACGCCACGACCTTTGAGAAAGCGTTTAAAAGCCATTCTGAGTGTAAATTGGAAATTTTTTTTTTCTTTTTTTTTTACGAAGCAATTTTATCGGCACTGTCGCGGTTTAGGGATCTTTTCAAAGTTTGGCTATACTCTTCCACTTTGGTATACTAGTTTACAAGAACTGTCTGTAAACTATTTTACTTTGGCTGACTTTTGGCTACTAGTTTACTTTAGATGACTAATGCATCTGTTTTGCTTCAGCTGCCTTTTTGTCGGCGCCCGCCGATTTCTTCGCAACCGAATTCGACGCCCAGCCGTGGGAACTGCCGCGAAGCCCACCTAGTTTACTACAGGTGACTTATTGCTTCTGTTTAACTTTAGATGACTAATCAACCTGTTTTACTTTAGCTGCTTCTTTATCGACGCCCGGCTGTGGGAAACTGCCAAATAAATTGCGGTCCGATCGGACTGCTAGTGTAGTTTGGCTGACTTTTGATACTATTTTATTTCAGGTGACTTTTGACACTAGTGTACTTTGGCTGACTTTTGATACTAGTGTATTTTGGCTGACTTATTGTCGAAACTCCACTATGGGTCGAACGTTACCGCCTCCGGGGCAGCTCGACATACCCTCACCGGGCGATTGTCGAGCAGACTCTAAAATGCCCCAGGTCGACCTGGAAAGAAATGAGGAAATGTTCGCAAGAACTGGCTGCCAGTACGTAATAGCTGGAATGCTGCTGAACTCATAGAGAATGCGACCGGCAGAAACACGAATGCGTTTGATTGACCTAAACTCGAAACACGAACAAATATACAGTACATTACGTGCTGGAATAGGTTTACCAAGTTCCTGCTGTGTGAATCTGCACATAGACAGATTCAAGCCGACCCATATCAAAGTCGTAGACAGTCATGTTGTAGGTCGTGTCCTTTTCAAGTCCACAACCATATCGAATCATACTTGATCTGCGCAATGCACCGATCAGTGTCAATATGGCGCACTCCTGGCAGTCTGCAACTGTCGATCCCCCTCGGGTCCACTCGGTTCCATCTGAAGCGCAGTCGCCTTCTGTGCCTTTGCCGATCGGTTGCGATCCAGTGTGCAGACTAATGTGGTAGCGCACTGTAACAAACCAGGTCAAGAAGTCTCAAAGGCTGTTTCCTAACACCGAACCTTTGTAGTCTGGCGGTGGATTTGGCTTCACAACGACCACCTGCGTTCCCACGATCCATTGGTTGACCGCGAAAGACAGTTTTTGCTCAGGTCCAATTTCTATGTGCACCTCAGTGATGTACACACCGTCGTCTCCCTTTTCCCTGCGCAGTTCCAGCTCTTGCAGCTAAACAACTGAATTGAAGTAAACTACAAACACACTTTCAGACTCACAGTGCCTCCGCCAACGTGCACAGCACTCGATGGGGCACAAACATGCCTCATGCCTGGCATTCCTGCTTGGACACACTGGCTGACAAAGACTGGAAATACGCGTTCACACTTGAGGTACATAAGTAACTTTAGGAAAATTCAAAACCTAAGACAGATTATTATTATTATAGAATAACGATTTCCCATTGAAAACAAATCTGGAATTAGTAGAGATTCTCCAGGCACTGGATGGAGCCAATGACGTCAATTTGGCAGTGCCGAACCCTAGCTGGTTCCAGTACAAATGGGAATTTTCTGTTTATGGTAGAGAGCTAGTGCCAAAAAGAACGAGGCAAAGAAACAGACAAGCTGACACCAATTTCACTATCTACAAAGGCTCCGTGCAAACGACAATCAGCAAACCATTCGTTGACTACATCATGCAGGATGCTCGGGTTCCAAAGCTAATCGACTACCTCGGCTCTACACTTCACTCAGGAGAACACTTCATGTCGACTCTCAATCACGACGAAAACTTTAGTGCGCCTGAGGGATATCCTGGTTAGTTTACAGTGCTTACATTTGGCAGCTTGAGTACATGTGTACATATGTATGATACAGTTAACACCTATTCTAGGCTTACTTTTTATCCTAATTTTCTATACAAAACTCTACCAAAAATTCCTGAAGGGGTGTAGTAGGGTGGGTACACCCTCCTTTGCGGTGGAGGTAGGAAGAGAACGTATGTCGAAAATAATATAACTAATGAATTGTGTACTAAAACTATCTATTTTCATGTTCAGAATGCCTTTTAAATGCGTTTTAAGGCTAAATAAAAAAAATTTTTGCCCTGGTCGGCAGAAGCCCAACCAGGCCACTTTAAACTACTAAAACTTTTAATTTCTGTTAATTTTAAACGCGTTTTTGAAGACTAGTTTTGCTAAGTTTTTTACCCTTGTCGGGCGGGCATCAGCGCAACCAGGCACTTTCAAAATTTTACATCCCCCTTTGCAAAATCCTGAATATGCCACTGCCTTTGCCCGTAGACACACGTACATACGTGATACAGCATGTACGTACTGACATAAGTACATACGTGACATGATTCAGTATGTACATACAGTACAGACATAACGACATATGTGATACAGTACGTACGTACTGACATAAGTGACGTGACTAATGTACACGTATGTGACATGATTCAGTAACATTTAGTGTATAATACAGTACGTATTTCAGGCTCCTGTCTGAAACCATCTGATAAACTCGGCACTGAGAAGGAGTGGGTGACCCGATTACTGTGTGGAAAGGCTACGAGTCGGTCAGATGTAGAGGCATATGGCGGCACTGGTCCTGTGTCTTTTCAGTGGATGACCTCAACATGCTGCAGTCGCGAAAAGAACTGTTCGTGAACAAGTTCAAGCCAACCGTTGATGGCATGGCAGCCGTCTGTTTGCATGAATGGCTCCACAACAAAACCGTTCTGCAAGACAGTTCGGTGAATACCTCCTACTATGAATCATTGCCTGCAGTACAGTTCCAAAAGTGGAAACGGGACAATCCTGACAAATCGACCTCTGTTTTTCCGTGCCCGCGTTGCAACAGCTGTCTCTTTCACTAAACTCTCATCTGACATTTTGTAGTCTGCGTGCTGTCTGTAGTTCTGTAGCCAGGCTATCTGGTGCTCGGAGTCCTATCCCTGGACTGAGGGCAGGCTAGGAATCAACTGTCGAGCGAACTACTGACAGCACACAGACTATACAGTATACTGCTAAAACAACTTTCATTAGCAATTAACGTACAAACCACAGATATCTACGTCTGCACTGTCATCAGTTCTATAGCCAGGCTATCTGGTGCTCGGAGTCCTATCCCTGCACTGATTGCAGGCTAGGATTCAACTGTCGAGCTTACTGTTGACGGTAAAGATAAAGTTTTGGGCAGAAAGAGGCAGTCAGTCGCAAACGTTTATCCTTCCTGTGAAATGTGATCATATTTTTAAAATTTATATTAAATCTGTTAAAAATATGAATGCACAAGCAATCACTGGGCGAGAAAAGTTTAGAAAATTAGCAATTACAAACGCATTTAAAAGGTATTCATTGCATACAATTAACAATAATGAGCTGGTTTCTGTAGTTTAAAGAGAAATGGTTGGGGTTTTGCACAACCAGGCCGAGAAAATTTTGAGAAATTGGCCTTCAAATCTAATTTAAAAGGCATCCTGAAGATAAAAAGACAGTTTTGGTACATAATTCATTCATTACTCTTAATTTTAGTCAATTTTTCCTTCTAACTCCACTGCAAAGGGGGTGTACACCCCCAGGTACGCTACTGCAAGCAATCACTGTTAAGCTGGGGCTAGGTGTCTTCGTGGCAGATGTTCCAGCGGCAATCCAGGAAGGTGGCATGCAGATCGAAGTCAGCATCTCCTGGCAAAGCAGGAACAAGATACGTGACTGGGGGAGGCGTTTCGTTACCATTTGGGGACTAGCCAGGTCGACCTGGGGCATTTTAGAGTCCGCTCGACAATCGCCCAGTGAGGGTATGTTGAGCTGCCCCGGAGGCGGTAACGTTCGACCCATAGTGGAGTTTCGACAATAAGTCAGCCAAAATACACTAGTATCAAAAGTCAGCCAAAGTACACTAGTGTCAAAAGTCACCTGAAATAAAATAGTATCAAAAGTCAGCCAAACTACACTAGCAGTCCGATCGGACCGCAATTTATTTGGCAGTTTCCCACAGCCGGGCGTCGATAAAGAAGCAGCTAAAGTAAAACAGGTCGATTAGTCATCTAAAGTTAAACAGAAGCAATAAGTCACCTGTAGTAAACTAGGTGGGCTTCGCGGCAGTTCCCACGGCTGGGCGTCGAATTCGGTTGCGAAGAAATCGGCGGGCGCCGACAAAAAGGCAGCTGAAGTAAAACAGATGCATTAGTCATCTAAAGTAAACTAGTAGCCAAAAGTCAGCCAAAGTAAAATAGTTTACAGACAGTTCTTGTAAACTAGTATACCAAAGTGGAAGAGTATAGCTAAACTTTGAAAAGATCCCTAAACCGCGACAGTGCCACAGAAGGAGGAAGAGGGGAGGTTGGAATAAGAAAGGGAGAATGGGGGGGGGGGGTAGGAGAAGGAAAAAGGGCGGGGGGGGGGGGGGGGTCCCCATCCGGGGGGGGGGGTCTGGCCTAAGTCGGGTGGGGGGCAGACCCCCTGTTACATGTATGCTTTTTGTCATTTTTTGCTTGTTTTAGCTCTAAAACGCTATTTAGCGTCCTTATACTGAAAAAACCTACTAGCGTTTGGAGCTTTTTGAAATTTTGGACCCCCCTCTGGGCGAAACCACCCTCGCCCCCACCTAAGGAAAACCCTGCTACCCCCAGGTCGGTCCGGAGCTGTTACATGTATGGTAACAGATACATACCATGACATGAATTCCGCGGTTACGCAACGTTGTATGTTTGACAATAGTACCAAAGCAAAATACGTATAAGCCCGCAAAATATTACTGAAGACAACGGAATGTACTACCTGACAGCTCCAGCATATCCAGCAGTCGCTCTTTTTGAAGAATTCCTTAGTAAGTTTGAGCTCAAACCGATTATCATTATGATAAGGTTGAGTGTAAGCCAGTGGCTTAGGAGGGCCACTCAGTTCAGCGCGCTGCTCATCCGTTGGTTTGGTCAGAGATCCGTCTGCTAGCGGCTCTGGCATCCGACCGACCACCTGCCGAGTGGTGGTAACTGCGACGTTAGCAGTACCATGGCGAATATGCAGTACTGGTGCTGGACCAGTTTGTGCACTGGCTCTGGAACCTAAATGCACAGAAAGAAAATAAGAAAACAAAATCACTACAATACAATAGCTGTTTTAGCAGTTCAATAAAAATTACACCTATAAAATTTGTTCTGCACAATACTGAAATTATAATTTTACTTGAAACTCCGTTTTGATATCGAAAAACAGACATTCTTGTCAGAAAACGCGAATTTAGTGGTCAAAAATACATTGTAGGCCTTCTTTCCGATTGTCAATCAGGGCTGTTGGGTCGGTTTTTTTCCTCGGTTTTTTTCGTTTTTTTTTTCAGGAAAAAAAAAACCGGTTTTTTTCCTAGGGGCTCGGAAAAAAACTAAAATGCGGAAAAAAACTCAAGTATGTTTTTAAAGGAAATAGACGCAATAACTGGTTAAATTCGCTTCCAATGCTTTGAATTTACGTTAATAGAAGCCTTACAAGCATTTCCATGGCATAACTTAGCTGTTTTTCGCAAAAAACACCGGTACCATTTTCAGACAACTTTTATTATTGTATTTTTGATGTTTTAAAATAAAATTACTACACTAAAACATGAAATTAGTGCATTTTATAATAAGACTCACGCTACTTCGTTGATTTCTGCAATAAAAAGCGATTGTTAAAAAAATTTTTCTGTCATCTCGGAAAATAACTTTTAGAAAAAAACCAGTAAGCAGTGAAAATGAAACTTTTTGACAGTTAATTGCCGTTTTGGCTGTTGGAAACATGAACTGTGTTGAGTTTTCCTTGTAATACAGTTGCGGACAAAAGCTTCTTGGACACCTAAAAAACGTCGACGTTTTCGATGCCTACCCCCACCCCCTGCGACGTTTTCCGACGTTCAAACCAACCACCCCACCCCCTCTCTGAACGTACAGTAGTAGTTTATGGACGGCCCCTAAGCGCCTAACTGCATTACAATGAATATGAAATCAAACGCACCACGTCATTCAATGAATCATGGCTTAAATTGGATGAATCGGTAAGAAAGGCACCAGAGTCATGACGTGGAAGGGAACTGGAGCGATTCAATCGTTCTGGAGAGCCGCGTAGACAGGACTTCTTCTGGGGTGGAGATACTCTAAAACAATATCATCATACAACAACAGCGGGATATTGCAATTAGTAAAAAGTTACAAGGAGCTTTTAAACAAAAAATAAATTACAGCATATTATAATGTTTATGTTTGTATAACAACTTACTTGTCAGATAATCCAGTGATATCAATCACTGAACTGGAAACGGAACCGTTGAACTGAGAACACGAAGATACTCTGCGCAATGGGGTGCTTGTCTGTTGAGGGAACGGATTACCAAACAACATCGGTTGCGTGGCATCAAAATCTGAATCAGACAAAGATAAATATTAGAATCTAGCAATAATAAACACACTTAACTGTTTACTGTTTTAGAATACAAGCGCGAAAAAAGGCATTACCTAACCTAGTGTGTCGCCGCGAAAATTTTAGTCTGTCCAAAAAAGTAGCAACAGTAGGCAGGGAAAGCGACACAAACGGCTTAATTTAATACAGTGCCAAGAGGTTAGGTTACCTGTGCTTACTTCAGCTCCATCATCACCAAGAACAACGTTTGACGGCATATGATCATGACCACCTTCTTGGGCAGGCGATTTTGAAGCCATTCTGAACAAAAAGCCCAATCATCCGTTATTCGAAAGCAGTCGGCGGTTTGACCTAGAAAGAAAGAGTTAACCGAACCAATTTATAGTACGGTAGCTTATTATAAAAATAACGCGGTACTGATGACGACAGTGAGTGATACTGACTTCCTACTCTCACTCAGGCCTCCTTCTTAGTAGAGATGCAACCATCTCTACTAAGAGTAGGGGTATACCGGATAAACCGACATTTTTTAGCTCAAAAACACTATCCGGTGTTAGAGATCAACCGTAAAGAAAAATACCGGATACCGGATAGTTTTTCAGAATACCGGATAGTAATGATGATCAAGTTTTGATCAAGATATCACGTTGAATCAGCTACATTTTCTAGATAATAGGCTGCAGTTAAGTCTGAAAATAGTGCTAATCTGCATGCGAAACCAAAAATACGCTCGAAAATTGGAAAAATTGTCATGAAAATGCTATTTTTGGCTATCCGGTATCCGGTATCCAAAATATACCGGATAATACCGGATTACGGTTGCATATCTATCCGGTATCATGTATTTTTGACGTATTAGCCGGTTAAAATACTGGATAATCCGGTATTTTTCAGATCCGAAGCACTATCCGGTATCGGTTGCATCTCTTCTCCTTCCTCAGGTGAAAAGCAGGAGAAAAAGGAGTAATAAGAAGAAAGAAATCTACTTCTGAGGGTTTAACATCTGTCTTTGTTTTGCAGGAACCTCTGATGACACTACGAACTACCTAACAAGTAATTCGGTGACAACAGACGAATTAGACAAAAAAAGACTGGCTTGCTTTCTAAAAAACAGTTAAAAAAAGATGGAACAGCGGTGCCCACGATCAAAGTTCTGCGGTGCGTGGTTTAGGCCATCGCCCCATCGCCCCTTTTAGTAATTACCCTACTAAGGAGGAGTGAGTGCATGGGTAATATCGAATCGGCGCAAAGTTAATCGGCGCAAAGCGCAAAGTGGCGCAAATTTTTCAGTGGTTGCGTGTACATCTAAGATACTGTAGCCCGCGAAATTTAAATTCTATTGTCCCTCTTTTCTTAATTTGTCGTTGCATAAATGATGATTGTCTCAGGACCATTTCTCATTCGCAATATGCACTGTATTTAACGTTCAAGGACTCAAGTTAATACGTTGATTATTTTATTAACTACTATTAATAGCTGTTAATTACTCAAGTTAATATTTCAAGTTTAATACCACTCTGGAATCCATAAGTTTTGTTGCCCACATCAGCGTGGGGCATAGGCCGAGAATAACTTCAGATACATTAGCTCTACCCATTTCCGTCCTAGAGGAACGGCTTTTTAACATTTGTAAATGAAATAAAGATGAACGAAAGGTACCGTTCGTTGAAGACGAAGTCGGCGTCGATCATAATTATGCTGGGACGGTGGCTAGCACGCCTAACAAAGCTACTGCGGCAACAACGTAAGTGTGGTTTTCATAAGTTGGCAAAAGTTAACAATCTCGGTCCCCGGTCTAATCATAGCAAATTCGAGCGGTCCTAAATTGCCCGGATTGATAAGGCAGAGCCGTACATGAAAAATGGTTTGCAAATTTCACAGCTGATTTTGGTATTCGTATTCGTAGCCAAGAGAGAACTCAGAGTGACAGGAGCGCGGATCGCTATTACTGACTAGACTATACGATACGACCAATAAAACAGAACAGCGAACGATGTAATGTGACGCCTTGGAAATTGTTTTGAAGTAAAAGTATGCAACTCGTTTGCTAGCGATGTTTGATTTCCCTGATTCTCAAGCGGTTAGCCTGGCGTGTCTAAAAGGGTCCGGTCCCGTGTAAGGAACAACGTAACGTACAGAATGCACAGAATAAATAACTCTCTAGATTCGTAAATAATAAATTGGTTCGCCGCAGCAGCAACAGTTTCTGTGCTCTCAGATTGCTGGTGAGATTATAATTATTATAATAATATTATGTCAGTACTTTCCCAGCCCAGCAGTACTTTTTTACGTTGGCGTTACCTTCCAAACAAGAAGCTAAGTTAGACTACTAACCAGTTCAAGGCTTTAATGTGAATGATTCCCGGTTAGACTACTAACCAGTTCAAGGCTTTAATGTGAATGATTCCCGGTCCATTCCTCCACCCTCGAAATAGCCATTTTTAACCTGAAAAAAGCTAAGATTGAACCTAGGCCTAAGCTAAAACCAAGGCTTTAATAAAGTCAGGGTGGTTGGCTTTTGGGGGGGTTATGGGCTTCTTCCAATGTAAATTGGGGTACTGAATGCACATGTAAAGTTTTCCCGCATTAGCGCCTTGCGCTAATTAAATTTGCGCCTTGCGCTTTGCGCCGATTATACAGTTGTTTAATACCGGATTTTTCAAATGCGTATGCGTATGCGTATGCGTATACGCATTCCAATTACAAATGCGTACGAGTTTGCGTATACGCATTGCAAAAACTAATGCGTACTTTGCGTATTGCATATGCGTAATGCGTAATTTCAGAAACATTCAGAAATTTCATTGAACATCTTTTTTGTCTCTACAGTATGCTGTTTAGGTATCCAACTTTATAATCCAGGTTGTTTGAGACATACTTGAGGCTTGATGATAAATTCCTGACCTCAAAGAATTACAGTATAGTATGTACAGCATACGTGTAACGGGGTCTTGGAGTCTGCCCCAACCGGACTTATTGCAGACCCCCAAGACCCCTCTCCGAGACAATTTTCCACCCCCTCCGATTTTCTGGTAAGTAAGTAATTTTTTGAGCAACGTTTTGCCATTTTTTGCAATATCAGACGCAAAAATTGCCAAAATCGCCTGCAAAAACAGCACTATTTAGCTGTATTTCAGCTAAAAGTTGCGATTTTTGCCAATCTTTAGCTTAAAAATTGCCATTTTTTGCGATTTTTGAGGGTTTTTAGTGGCCAACTCCCCTCCCAAAATTGAGGTTCAGACCCGCCGACCGGCGCCAGACCCCCAACCTCCTCCCTCCTTCGGCGGATGACCCGTTACATGTATGATGTACAGTACGTAAGTTTTCAACAGGCAAGCGATATGCACTATCAGAAACAAGGAACGAAGCTTTGTAGGAACAAAAAGTTTGTTTGAATGTTCATTTCAAGAAGAAGTCTAGTAGCATTCAACCATAATAATCATACAGTGGAAACATAAACAGCTAGCCTGAGCATAGCGCACAACTGATGTCACCCAAAACTGTAGAAATAGAAATTCTAAATTCAAGGATTGGTCGCAGGTTTCGTTTTTCTCTTAAAACTTAGTTAATGCTTCAGATTATCTCAGAAAATTCCTGGTACCCTCACATCACACAAGAAAACATGAAGAATAACCATTTGGTAACAACTTGAACTAAATTTTTTGCAAAGCATTCGAAAATGTAGCTATTTTTCAAAATCAATACGCATTACGCAAAAATATGCAAACTTTTGGCAGAATGCGTAATAATATTGCGTAATGAAATTCAAATGCGTATGCGTATGCGTATGCGTATACGCATTCTGAAATGCAATGCGTACTTTGCGTAATGATATGCGTAATGCGTATACGCATGCAACAGTAGCCGATTACCTTTGCGCCGATTCGATATTACCAGTGCATGCCTCTGCCTGCCCACTGGCGCGCGGGGTCAGTGCCCAACAAAAATGCAACTAAAATGCAACTGAAATTGCCCCGAGTATTTTGCGACTAAAACTACGGTGGGTTGCAAACGTAGTGATTGGAACGTGTTAGCAGTCTAAATTATGGTTAAACGTTCGAAACAGTGTACAATCTGAGACAGTGTAAATTGTGTTGTGTGTTTGGTTGAAAGGTTTTTATTATGTGTCATTTCGGATAGTGAGGTGCAGGCAGACTAACTTTCAACAACAGAATCAAGAATATGTACTATACACATAAACTTAGTCGAACGGACTAAGTTCTCAAAAGAGAAACATATGCTGTTCGGTTGTGTACAGCATTTGGTTTTTATTCCCCAATACCCAATACTATTTAGGCCCTATAAAAATCGATAAACATACTTGTTGAACTGAAAAACTGACCTGAAAAAATCGAAAATATTGACCGATGATTAGGTATAGAAAGCCGTTTTTGCGTTAATAAACTAAAGGTTAAGAATGTCTTATACTGTCCGCTTTTCTAAGTAGTACACATACATGGGCCGGGGGGGTAAGGGGGTATACCCCTCCCCCTCGGTCGGCCATACCCCCCCTCGGCCGGCCATACCCCCCTCCCGGAGGGAGGAAATTTTCGCTTTTTTAAGGCAAAATAGGCGTTTTTTTGGCCTTTTTTCGGGGTGGGGACCCCCCCCCCCCCTAGGTCTCAACCCCCCACCCCCCCCTCTGGATTTTTCCGGCCCATGTATGGTAGTACACTAGTAATTAGTGCAATTTCTCTGTTCTTATCTAAGATGAACGTTTGTGATTCAATTGAAATTTGTCATTTCTAAGGATACAGAATGTATTAGTGCTGTACCCAGGGGGTGCGCTCTGGTATAACCCTTTCCGGTGGAGTAAGAAGAAAAAATCTGCCGAAAATAAGAAACACTGTAATACAGTAGATCATGTATGGACTAAAACTGTTAATTTCTGCTTATTTTACCCTCCACCTCCAGAACGGCTTCTAAATGCTTGCTTTAAGGGTAATTTTTCAAAATTTGTCGCCCTAGTTGGACAATTGCCCAACGAGGCCTCTTCGAAATTTTAATCCCTGTGAAAGAAATCCTGTTCACACCACTGGAACAGTGTGGTGCATTTTGAAAATTTGAAACTAGGTAAAGTTGTCACCTAAAAAAACTAGGTAAAGTAATACTAGGTAAAGCCCAGAAAAACTAGGTAATACTAGGTAAACCTAAAACGCTCGAAATCAAGTCATAATATTATTTTTGGTTCAATAGAACAATGATGAAGTTAGTGGAGTTAAAATTTACGAAATTTGACACATTTAACATTTTGACACACACATTAAGTAAATATTTGTATTTTATTGATCAAATAAATCAGAAATTCATTCTCTGGGCCACTGTACGTAATTGTGGGAAAGCCGGAAATTTGAAGGTTTGCTGACTGAAACAGCAACGTAAAACTGAAAATATCAAACTAGGTAAACTTGTTCTACCTAGAAGTACCTAGTTATGTGGATTTAAAACTAGGTAAAGTAAAACTAGGTAAAATAGAGTAACCAGCAACTAGGTAAAGTAAATCTAGGCACTTTTCCCGCATATTAACTAGGTATTGTATACCTATTATGAAAATTTAAAACGGATAGCAGATGGCGGGAATCGATTTACTCCTATTCTAGGCCGCACTTTGGAATGGCTTCAGGGAGACAGCAATTTGCAATCGTTCTCCGTTGGGGAGATCACTCGAATTTCAAATTTTGAACACAGAATTTTGAATGTGGTTTCAAACGACTGCTGAAGATCTCCTGATTATTATTTTACACATCAACATCTAATTACTGCACGCAATATTCAGCTTTACCTTAGTTATAAGTGTTTTTGCTCTCGAAGAAATCCTGCAAAACGTGCGCACCCAAATTGTAAATGTTTAAGAAATATGACCAAATCTGGTATCAAACAACTAATTTTTACTTGTACATTATTGTTTTATGCACCAGCACATGCACAACCAATTACTGCATGCTATCTCAGATTACGCGCTCGTCATATCACGTTACTTCATCAATTATCGGCCGAGTCCCCCGAGGAACCCCCACTTACAAAAACAATCGTAGCATTCGAGTCCGCCGACAGATATGTCTGCCCACGGGCATGTGGGTAGATATGACGATTTCCTATCGACTAAGCATAAACATAACAATATTCGTCCAAGCCCAAGGACGGTGGCCCTTTTTAAACAAAAATCATCACTATGAAAAACATAGAAAAAGGAAGTTTTCTCAGTCATCTTTGTAAAGATAGCTACCAATTCTACTTTGTGAGTAGGCCTACCTTAGATGCATATTTCGGCGCATTTACTTTTAGAGATCCTTGAACAACAAATTAAAAAAAACAAAAAGAATGAAAATGCGCGATTTTGACATCCCTTACTAACAATCGTAGCATTCCAGTCCTCCGACAGATGTCTGCCCATGGGCATATTGGGAGATATGACGATTAGCTATCGATTAAGCATAAACATACCAATATTCGTACAAGCCCAAGGACGGTGGCCCTTTTGGAACAAAAAAATGGCCAAAAATGTACACACTCAAAACACTAATCGGCGCAAGTAGTGATCTCCCTGACCGCGTTTCATTAATTTACGATCTGACAAGCACGGATACTGTATTCACCGTCATTCAGACTCGTACAACCGTGCAGAGAATTTGATGAGCGGGAAAACCTCCAATTTCTTGTTTCATAATAGTTACCTAGTTTCCTAGATAAAAAGTGCACCACACTGCACTGGAATGTACTTGTTCACTGAAATGCAATTTTTGGCTCAGCTACGCAAGTATTGGGTATTTTGTATTGAGTATTGGGGTTCTCAGGTATTGCGATTGGGTATTGGGTATTGGGGTACTGGGTTTTTCAGGTATTGTTCGCACTCTAGTTGATACAATCCATAGATCTAACAAGGGTGTTCCCCCACCCGACGGACGACCCCCCGATCAGAATCTCTGAGACATCTTTAAGTACCCCCAAGTTTACCAATGGTAGCTGGCTTGATGACTGACCGCGCTAGTAAGAAACGGCAGCAAAAGGAGCCCACAACACACCTGTACGCAAGTCGAGATCAAGGAAAGCCAGCGAACGAAAAAGTCAAGCAGCGCGGACCGTGCGACAAAGCACGGCGGCACAAGTCATCTAAGGAAAGTAAAGTGACTCTGTGTTCTTCAAATGGGGCAGAGCCTAACAATTGCAGTCACCGTGCTTTAAAACCAACCGGCGACCGCATTTTTTCTGTGTTGGGCACTGACGACGCGCCGCCAACTGGTAACATCTATTAACGAACCATTACCCCCAGCCAGCCCATAACTGCCTTCATAAAACTTGTTTTACTAAGTTTTATGCTTAAACATGAGCCTAACATCTTAATGTAAACGTAAGCCTAATCCTGAACTTAACCCTAAATGTCCAATCAGAAAATAAGCGCTATCACTTGACTAATATAGACGACTTTAACAACACAGCTGAGAGACACACCTTAGGAGGAAGCTTGCTATTATTAAAGCAATGCGCAGAGATGTACATTAGCCCCAAAGGGTGGAGCGATGGACAGACGGTTAGCTAACTGCAGAATGAGCGAAGTTAGAAAGATTGGGGTCGAGACCGCAGGGCTGTACGTAGCTCGTTTCAAGCGACATCCATCACTATGAACTATTTTAGGCCATGTTTTGAGAGACAGCTGCCAATTTGCTTGTCAGTACAGTAGGCCAACCTTAGCTGTACATTCTAAGCATTAATATTTTTAATCATACTTGAAGGACAAATTAAAAAAGAGAAAAATAAAAATGCGCCGTATTGAGCGACCCCCAGAGACTGCTCTAGTAGTAGCATTCGAATGCATTGTCCATTGACAGATATCTCTCCCCACGAGCAGGTTATGCCATTGCTATAGAATAGCACACTTATAAGAACTGGCGTTCAAACCTAAGGACTGCAGCCCGTTTGAAAGGAAAATTGGAACAATAATATACGTTTGAAACAGTAATTTACGCAACGTGTATTCATGCCAACGCCGAGCCGTTCGATTCCCCTCACATTCCAAAGATTCAGGTGCCTTACGCTGACTTTATTGCTGTTTAGAGGTGCCATACGCCGACTGAGCGGGTGCTAAACGCCGACTCAGCAGTCGCGATACGCCGACTTGTAACTTTTTTAACCTAATAGCTGGCCGGCACAGTTGGTGTAGTGGTTTAGGCCGCAAAGCCACTGAGCGCATGCTCGTGCGGTCATCCACTCGGCTGGCAAGTAGGGATGCAAATGGTATCCGGTATTATTTGGTATTATTCGGTATTATTTGGTATTTTCTAGGTATTTGGTATTATTTGGTATTTGGTATTTTTTATACCAAATAATACCAAATAGTTTAAATAACTAAACACTTAGCTTTTAAGCGATAAATTCTGCATATTTTTCGACTGTATACCATGTCAGAGCTCTTCTGTTCAGAGTTTTCTCTTTATTTCTAATTTACTAAAAGTTTAACAATGCAGATACGCAGAACAACACGTCTCTTTACCGTCTCTGAGCAACAAAACAACAAAGAATTCTGACCAGTTTAGCTTATAACAACCATTCATGGAAAATTCTCAAAAAGTGGGAGGGGGCCCCCATGAAACGACGCAAGGCGATTTTGGGAGAAGGGGGTCCGAAAAATCGGGATTTTGGAACGACGGCGTTTATGGACGGCCCCTTTATCGAGACCGAGCCTAGACCGCAAACGTCACCACAACGTGCTTGCCCATTTCCCGAGTCAGTGAAAAACCATCAAATTCTGCTCGTTTTCTTTCTCGGCATGACTAGATTTCTTTTAGATGCAACAAAAACTCTTCCACTGAGGCAAAACTAATATATTTTTGCTTAAAATAACAAAAAGTACGATTTTGCGCTCATTACAAACAGCTAGCGACCTGTTTATCAACTATTTGGTATTATTTGGTATAGAAAATACCATCTGGTATTTGGTATTTTTTATACCATTTGCATCCCTACTGGCAAGTTTCTTGCCGCAAAGAGTTGGTCGTCGCACAAAGCCCCACCCACCCAGGCCACCGAAAGCTGGTGACCAGCGAGTAGGTAAATGGGAACGGACTGGATCTGTCGTTGCATTGAAGCCGCTCCAAAGCAGGCCACGTTGGAGGAGAAGATCAACGACGTCAGGAGTTATCCATAGAAACCGACTAGGCCTGGGGGCCTCTCTCACACCAGGGGCGCACCAAGCGGACGTTGGGAGCCAACATCACCATGACGTAAACGCGCCGGGCACTCTCTTAGGGGCCGTCCATAAACGACGTGGTTCCAAAATACCGATTTTTTGGGCCCCCGTCCCCCCAAAACAGTGGCGTATCCAGGGGGGTGTAGGGTGTGTACACCCCCCTTTGCGGTGGAGGTAGGAAGAAGAAGTCTGTCAAAAATATAAGAGACTGATGAATTATGTTCTAAAACTGTCTATTTTGTGCGTAGAATGCGTTTTTGAAGGCCAAATTTTCAAAATTTTCTCGCCATTATACCAGGCCATTATAAACTACTAAAACTTGTAATTTCTGTTAATTTTAAGCTCGGAATGCGTTTTAAACGCGTTTTTGAAGGCTAATTTTGCTAAATTTTCTTACCCTGATTGGGCAGCGGCCCAACCAGGCACTTTCAAAGTTTTACACCCCCCTTTCCATAATCCTGGATACGCCACTGCCCCAAAATCGCCTTGCGTCGTTTCTTGGGGACCACTCCCCTTAAGGCGACGTCGTTTTCGGTTTACCCCCTCCCCCCGACAAAAGGGCAGTACATACAGTACTGTCACGTTTTCTTATTACCATACTGCGCAATTAATCGAAAAATCCCTACAACCACTCTGGGAAGCTTTTCTGTATGTAGAAACGTTTGACAGAATGTGCATAAATCGAAAATAATACAATAGAAGTACCCTAAAATTCCGAAAAAAGCTACGTCATTTTTTGCTAACCCCTCCCCCTCCTGGTGCGTCGTCTATCGTCGCATTTTAGCCGACCCCCTCTACCCCTCTGGAGCGACGTCGTTTGTGGACGGCCCCTTAGTACCTGGCGCCAACAGCATGGCTAGAGTATAGGATAGTTTTGCGAGGGATAAATCGGATTTCTACCTTAGTTAATCCCTGTTCAACATACATTGTACAGTGTGTGCCAAAAAAAAAACAACCCAGCAGATTTTTTGCTGTAGCAAGCAACCGCAAATCGCAACCGATTTGAATGAATCCTTTTTAAATGAAAGATAAATAAATTCTTGAAAGATTGATGTACCGTTTATTAAGATAGCCTGCTTAGTTCCTGAGATATTTGTCCTCAAAGTTAAAACAGAGATTTTGGCAGTGAACAAGAGTGATATACACAACCCAGCAGATTTTTTACTTTTGCAACCATGAATCTTAACCGATTTGAATGAATCCTTTTTTGAATGAAAGATTGATAAATTCTTCAAAGATTGGTGCAATTTTTATTGAGATTCACTGCTTAGTTCTTGAGCTATTTACCCTCAAAGTCGAAACAGATTTTGGCAAAGAACATGAGCGATTCCGTTGCACTTCATAATAAAGCAGATTCCTACTGCTGGGGGCTAATGACACTTCATTGTTGAAGTGAACCGAGTTTGTGTGTCACCAGTAAAGCCTCCAATAGCCCTCAGCAGTAGCAGGAATCGTTTTTATTACGAAGTGCAGCGGAATAATAAAAAATCCCTCTTGTTCACTGCCAAAATCACTGTTTTGATTTTGAGAGTGAATAGCTCAGGAACTAAGCAGAGTACATTAATAAACGTTACATCAATCTTTCAAGAATTTATTTATGTTTCATTTAAAAAAGGTTTGATTCAAATCGGTTGAGATTTGCGCTTCCTACAGCGGAAAGTCTGCTGGGTTGTTTTTTTGGCGCACCCTGCACTTATGTTTGTTTACATTGTACTAACATGTTGTCTTGCTTGGGCGACAAAATAAATAAAATAAAAATAAAATGTAGTTGTTCAGAGTAATCAAAAGTCAGTCTAAAAAAGTATGAGAAACAGTCTGAGGGTGCTATATATTATTTGGTAGAACGGTCACGGCACTTGACTGACTGGGGACTTGGCACGAAACGGTTGGCTGTACCATTTTTTCTAATAGTTGTTGCCCTACCTACACACGCATCGCACGCGGACTGACGCAATTCATACGTGTACTTTATTTTACACCAAACCAGCCACTGATCAGCTGCTGAGGGTGCTCGCTCGCTGCGAACTGTGTGTTTTAGCTGAAAGGCAGAGCAGAGACGAGCAGAGAGCTGTTATATGGCGGCTGGAAAAGGCGTCAGTCAGGTTGTAAATCGATGTGAAAATGCTAAGAAATCGGGAGTATTAGGTTTGTACATGCTTCTTACTTTGTTGTCGACACACGTTTTGGTTCAAATTTATTTTGTGCGTTAAGACACCTTCCGGAAATGAAGAAATCATGTGATTTTGGAGTGTTATAGACCTCTGTGACTGCGGCTTGCGATATATCCCGGATGCAGTTTATTTTCTGCTTCGAGAACACGAAATTACGACTGTGCGGGCAGCGCGAAATCATTTCTCAAAATTTCCGAAGAAAGTTATTACCAAAATGCAGAATCTGAAAGGTGAAGAAGCTTTGCGTGCAATTTATTTATTATTAAATCAAGTATTTTTACCACTTCTGAAACTGCTCACATCCAATTTCGTAAGTTTAAATCCAGTTATGAAATATGTATGTATACGTGTGTACGCATCTATGTACATATGTAGTAGGTGTACTGTACTGCACTGTACTGTACTGTATGTGTCGAATGAGGCACAGCAGAAATAGCTGCTCTGTCAAGAAAGTTTGCCGGTGTGCCCAACTGTATGTAAACAAATGACCGCAGTTTTCACATAGGTCACCTGTATTTGCAAGAATACATTCTTGTTGTTATTTGTAAATTTCAGAACTGGACCTTGAGGGCAATCAGATCTGTGAAGTGCCTGAAGAACTACGCAATTTAACCGAGTTGCAAACCCTCAACCTTAAACAGAACAGAATCACCAGCATACCCTCCTTTATCACTAATCTACCCAACCTTGTCTCGCTGGACATTCGCGGAAATCCGATTGACTGTAATTGTTTCTACTACAGTCAGGCACTTGAAGCCGTTTATGGTACCGGTACCGGTGCCAATGCGATGGTAGGGGTACCATATATGGTGCCACCACAGCCCCGACCGTGGGGGTACCATATACATGTATGGTACCACTACCCTAGGTATCGGTACCAGATATGGTGTCGGTACCATAAACGGCGTTAGGTGCCTGACTGTACTACTTTTTAATGCACTGTCACAGTAAAAGTGACTCTTGACAGACGGTTAAATGCGATGCCTAATGTGCATTTACAGATCGCATAACTATAGATCGTATTTTGGATCACAATGTACGGACGGTAGTGAAATATGTAAAATCGCAATAAGCATCGCATGCCGTCCGTCAAGAGTGGTTACCACAAAGTATCTGTCCCCTCTTCTAAGGCTTACTCCCATACGTGTTGCTGGGTTATCGGCTGGGGGATTTTTCTGATCCAAAATAGACCCTTAAGGGTTTCAGCACTTATGCTCAAAAAGGGTTTCAGGGACCTTTTTTGGTGCCCAAAAGAAGTTTCAGCGACCTTTTATGGGCTTAAAACAAGATTTTGAGGACTAAAAATTCGGTAAAATAAAAATCCTGTCTGAACTACAAAAATACCGTTTAAAACATGCAAAAAACCCATATTTTATTCAATATAATACAGCGAAAATGCATTTTTGGAACCTTATTTAGAGATTTTGAAACCCAAATTAGAGCTGCGAAACCCTGTTTAGGCTCTCTGCTCTGTAAGCCAAATTAGGGTTCCGGAAACCCATTTAGATCTTCTCTTCAGAAACCCATTCAGGGGTTCAGAAGCCTAAATTAGGGCTCCGAAACCTTGTTTAGGTATCTGAAACTCTAATCAGGTGTTCTGGAACCCTGTTTGGAGGTTTAGAAACCCAAAATAGGGTTTCAAAAAAATCCCCCTCCCCAGAATCCAGCTTGGGTGTGGAATTTTCTCCAAAAATCGGACTTGAGGGAAAAGACCCCCTATTCCACCAATTACATGTATTGAGATATGATTTGGTTTCAGCAGAATCGTTAGCCCAGCTGAGGGTGCCGCCCACGCTGTTGGTCTTTGAGTGTGACCGGAAAAGCAGTGACTGACGACTCGTAAAGCATCAATGGCTCTCTAATTTGGTTATGTGGGCGACTGACAGCGTTTCCTGTAAATAAAGTTGTCCGACTGAATGTCAATCGGTCACGCCACTTTCCGCATTCGTTCTTGTCCTAAAGCACTGTTTCGCGTGTCAGGCCAGCAAACGCTATAAAAGTTCGCAGTTAGCCAAGATTCATAACTCCAGCTATTAGCTAGCCCAGACATAGGCTCAAAAATGATCTCTCGACTGGGTTTGTGTTTTGCCTGCATGTTCGCCATGTCGTTTGCGGCGCCCAAGGCCAGACAAGGCGAAGTCTACGTATCCGGCACCTTAGACCCCACTGTCTTGAGAGCCATCAAAGGTACTGTACATACGTACGTATATGGTTAACTATTGAATAAGAGTTGCAACGGCACCTGCCAGTATGAAATTTCTCAGTAACTTTTTCCTGAACTTCTCAGTAACTTTTCAAAGTGATGCCAATTTATCGCCTTGATCGAGGCCCCGTGATAACCATAAGTGATACTGTACATGGTACAGTACATACATATCGAGCAATCCATGACTGTAAGCATACAGCACATTCCACAGTCAGGCACTTAACGCCGTTTATGGTACCGACACCATATAAGGTGCCGGTACCATATATGGTACCGGTACCGTAGGTAGTGGTACCATATATGGTACCCCCATCTTCGGGGCCTGTGGTGGTACCATATAAGGTACCGGTACCATATATGGTACCCCCACCTTCGCGTTGTTACCGGTACCGGTACCATATATGGTACCACTCTGTTCAGATTTCGTACCATATATGGTACCACAACCCTCGGTACCGGCACCTTATATGGTGTCGGTACCATAAACGGCGTTAAGTGCCTGACTGTTCCATTCCAAATTCTTTTCTAGATTTCGCGTACAACAAACATGGAAGCTTTGCCAAACGCGGAGTTAGGTGTAAGTAACAATCAGCTTAAGATGAGCTCACACGTTCACATCAGTCTCGTTTCTAGTGTGGGAGGCATATCACCCTGCTGAAGACGACTTTGCAAAACGATCCAAGGGTAAATTATGTCCTAAAATTCTTTACCTACATACCAGGTTCTGCGGTAGGTTCAGTGAACCGAATTACGGCAGTCTTATGAAATTCTATTTAGATTTCGCTGCAGCAAAACCCAGCAAAGAAGAGAAGCCGGACGACTTTGCAAAGTTTGCCAAAAGAGCAGATGGTTGGTTTTCCGAATTCAGGTTCTGCCGTTTATTAGAGAGTTTAGATTTCGCTTTCGCATTCGCTAAAGAGAAGGAAGCAGAAGAAGAACCGGACTTTGCGCGATTTGCCAAACGTGACTTCGCCAAAAGATTCGGTTAGTTCTTCTACGTGTGGTTGTAAATAATGCGCAACCTGGCATTGGCAAGATTTTAGATTTTGGGTTCAGTGGTGACAAGCGCGACTTCGCAAAGCGAGATTTTGCTAAGCGAGGTATAAACTGAAACCTGTTTGACTTATTCTAATTTTAGCTTTTTAGATTTCGCAAAACGATTCGGTACGTTGCAGTCTAGCCTACGGCGTCTGCTACTACTAATAATTATTTTTAGACCTCAGAGTGGCAGATGATGATTTCGCCAAGCGAGGTAAACCTAAGCAAGAACTCCAAGCAAACGAGATTACACTTGTCTATTCTCTCCTTAGATTTCGCGAAAAAGGCCTTCGCCAAAAGAAGTTGAAAGCCCGAACTGAGATAGTCGCAAAACTAGTATTTTGTTGATTTTTGATACAGACATTAAAGCAGATTAACCCAGAATTTGGTTTAATAACAAGTACAATATGAATGGTTACGAAAAATGAATAATGTACAGCAACATCAATTACTGGACTCAAATCACCCAAATCGGGTTTAACGGGTCGGCCTTAATGTTAGGAAAATCCAGCCTTCTGTCGATCTCCACATCTACTTCACCCACGAGCGCCCTGAAAATTAGTATGCAGTCTCAATATTATTTCAAAAATAGTCGCAAGCTTACACGTTGTCTCCTCTAATGATGTAGAGACCAAGAGGAACTTGTTCGACACCCTGCTGAGAGCTGTACACGCGTTCATGAGAATCTTCAAGAATCAAGTTGATCGTCTGATCGAACCCTTTCAAGACTCCCTATAAACTTTACATTAACCAACTACGCTTGTCGGTCACAAATAACAACATTCGCTACCAGTTCCATGCTTGGCATTCTTTGCACTGCATTCGTGATATTATGTACAGAGGGTCTGTCAAAAAACAACCCCGCAGATTTGAAGCGTTCAGACGAAGAAATGCCTCAGTCCACTTTTTGAAAAAATTGAGTTCTACTCGGCAGCACAATCCCCTAACTATAGACATGTTAAATACAAATTAGTTAATCTGAAAACATTCTATGTCATAAGTTACACCAACGCAATTTTTTAACAGTGCTCGAAATTCAGTTGAAGAAAAGCCTAAGTCCAAGTCAAGAGCCTCAATATTTCACACTTAAAATTAAAACTTTGGCCTAGAAAGCTGAAAGTCGATACACTAATACATAGTATAGACAAGTTCTCAAACCCATGAAAAGGAATCCCAGATTTGATGCTTCAATTCGAGGCTACAGTAATCGATCTGATTAACTATTGGATCAAAAATTCGAATTTGATTTTCTGGCTTACTAATCAGAATTTTCACTTGAAAATCGGGGGTTTTAGAGTACTTTTTGACTACTTTAAGAAGCATCGGTTGAATTGCGTTTTTGAAGAAAAAAATTTTTTGACCCCCTTTCAGCCCCAATAGCTTATCTGTAACCCCAAAATCTATGCTCTATATTTCAGATTATTGTAGCGCTATCCTTAACGTACAGATTGGTGGCAATAACGCTAGCGTACACCTACAAGTTCTGGAGTAAATTAGCTAACGCCTGAAAATCACTAATTTTTCCATCATTTACTAAGGTTGATAAAATTTTGAAATCAAATTTCTCATTCAATTATCATTGTTTAGACTTAAAAATCGGGGGCTTTACAGTACTGATAGACTAGTTCAAGAAATTTTGATTGAATGCCGCTTTTGAAGACTAAAATGGGCCTTGGGCCACCTTTTGGCTCATTATTCTGGAATCTCTCAACGTTGGTTTTACATTTCAGATTACTGTAGCTCTATTTTTATGCTGCAGATTGATGGCAAGATTGCTAGTCCACTACCCGGAGTTCTGGAAGGAAATCAAGCCTAGTAGTTATACTGCTCTCTTACTCTTTACTGATCTTTTTTTAAATTTGTGAATATGGACTTAGGCTGTTTTATGGTTTAGACCTTAAAACAGCCTAAGTCCACAATCACAAATTTTTAAAAATATGCTAAACAGGAAACATGTGGTGGCCCAAACTCAGGTGCAGAGTAGCACTGGTATGGGCCTCTTTTGGCATAATACACTTTAGGCCATAGCATTTTGCACAATTTATTTCAGGCTGTTCGAAAACTTTGAACGCGTTTTTCTCGTTTCATCTATTTATGGACTGAGGCATTTCTTCGTCTGAACGCTTCATTTTTCGCTGTAGCAACCGCATATCTCAACCGATTTGAACGCATCCTTATAAATGAAAGACTAATAAACTCTTAAAAGATTGCTGAAATTTTATTTGTGCTCTGCTTAGTTCCTGAGATATTCGCCCTCAAAGTCCAAACAGTGATTTTGGCAATGAACAAGAGGGATTTCTATTATTCATATTCATAGTTCATATTCATAAGGAGGCTTTAGAGGTGACAGACACGCTCTGTTTACTTCACCGTCTCGTTTAGCCCTGAGCAGTAGGAATCTGTTTTATTTTGAAGTGTAACCATACATGTAACAGCTCCGGGCCGACCTGGGGGGAGGGGGGTAGGGGGGGTTTCCTCAGGTGGGGGGTCGAGGGGGGGTTTCGCCCAGGTGGGGGGTCCCAAATTTAAAAAAGCTCCAAAACGCCTAGAAATGCGTTTTTAGCACGTTTTTCTCAGTAAGGACGCTAAAAATCGCTATTTTAAGCTGCCAAATAGCGTTTTAAAGCTAAAAACAAGCAAAAAATGACAAAAAGAGCTTCCAAAAACACCGATTTTTCTTAAATATCAGCAGTGAAACGCCAAATTCGGTTTCCAAAGGCTTTTCAAGTGAATTTTAGGCTAAAAATTAGTGATTTCTGACCCAGTTTGTTAACATGCATTTTGCGAGAAAGTCAGCTTTCTTAACTATGGCCCATAGGCAAGTGGGGTCAACTCGCCGATCTGGCTAAAATTTCATGAGCATAAACTAGACCACGAACGATTACCATCGGCGCATATTAGATGAAAAACACCCCCCTAGAACCGGAGCTACACCCCCTCAAAGTTGGCTCGCCAGCCGTTTTTTGGCCAATTTTTGGACCTCTAACGACCAAAATTCGAACGTGTGCCGTTTGCGCATTTCTAAACCGACAGCTTTCGCATGCACACCAATCGATAGCTATTTCAAAATACTTTAAATCCCCCACTCAACTTTTTCCGTACTTGGTATACGTTTACTAACCATGCTCATGTCGAGTTATACTGTGTCCGTCAAAAACCCCAACCCCGCAGATTTTTTACATTAGCAACCGCAACTCCTAACCGATTTGAATGAATCCTTCTTTAAATGAAAGATAAATAAATGCTTGAAAGATTGATGAAACTTGTATTAAGAAATCCTGCTTACTTCCTGAGATATCTGCTCTCAAAATCAAAACAGAGATTTTGGCAATGAACAAGACTGATTAAAAACAACACAGCTGATTTTTTACTTTTGCAACCATGAATCTCACCGATTTGAGTGAATTCTTTTTAAATGAAAGATTTATAAATTCTTGGAAGATTGGTTAAATGATTATTGATGTACTCTGCTTAGTTCTTGAGATATTTGTCCTCAAATTCGAAACAGACTTTGACAAAGAACAAGAGCGATTCCGTTACACTCATACATGTACTAGGGGGGGTTTGGGGGGGTTACCCCCCTGCTGGAAAGGCCAAACCCCCCCCTCACCCCCCCCGAGACAGGTTAAGGGACCCCTCCCCCTGACCAAAAAATACAAGTACTAGTAGTGGCTCCAGTATTAACATGCATTTTGCGAGAAAGTCAGCTTTTGGACGGCAAGTTGGTGACCTCGCCGATCTGGCTAAAATTTCATGAGCGTAAACTAGACCACGAACGATGACCATCGGCGCATATTATATGAAAAACACCCCCCTAGAACCGGAGCTACACCCCCTCAAAGTTGGCTCGCCAGCCGTTTTTTGGCCAATTTTTGGACCTCTAACGACCAAAATTCAAACGTGTGCCGTTTGCGCATTTCTAAACCGACAGCTTTCGCATGCACACCAATCGATAGCTATTTCAAAATACTTTAAATCCCCCACTCAACTTTTTCCGTATCGTATCTGGTTAGCGAGTTATTTTCCGAAATGTACCAAAAATGGCGAAAATTCACCCTCCATTTTTTGCAAATATTCGCCCGTAACTCCAGCCACGGACGTTTGGGAAGGCTGGAACTTGCTTCAAAAGTTAGATCAGACTTGCCCACACATAATCCACACAAATTGGTCAAAATCCCTGGGGGGTCGCGGGGGGGGGGCTTGGCCCCCTCAAAGGTTTCCGGAAAAAAATTTTTTGCTCAAAATTAATATCAGAGTAGTCTATCTGATGCAGTTTGGGGCGCTGATTTTAAATATAAAGTCCGTTTGGCTAGACTCAGCTTCGATCGGAAGATATTCAAGTCCAAAGTTCCGAAAATCAATGCCCGCCTGGTGACCGTATGTTTTTATGGCAAGCCTAAACCGAGTCCGGGTGCAGTTTTCTAGACCTATTTCGGCCTGCTGAGTTCAAAGCTAGCTTCATTTTTGCGCTACGGTTTCTGGTTCGGGAGTTATGGCCATTTGAAAATCACTACTACAAAAAAGTCCAATTTTGGCAGTGCGCAAAAAATCATTTTTTTTATCCAGGCCCAAACTTTTATTTCTGACCAGCTTACCGGATGTACTTTTTCCCACTGATTCCAAAAATGATCTTACTTTTGTTCTAGAACCTCTCCTTCGAGAGATATGGCCGT
>JASANB010007120.1:0-10315 GCA_030248155.1 Sabatieria punctata
TAAATCATTGACTCATTTTTCAAGTTTAATTAAATTAATGGAAATGGTTTCCATTATTTTCAATTACAATCATATCTTCACTTAAATTATGGAACCGCGGAAAATTTCTATTGTGCAATTCTTTTGAATTATTTTTCCAATTTTTTTTAAAATTGTCGTATATTTTGCTGCTAAAAGACAGTGACAGAGCCCCTGGACTTCGAAAAATCTACATGTAAAAGCCTAGAGACATCTGTTTGCCCAACCTGGCAAGAAAATTTTTAAATAGTTGTCTTTTAAAAACGCATAAAATGGCATTCTGGGGGTAAATCTTCAGTTAGTTCACTTCAATATCGGTACATAATCTGAATGTTTTAACCTACATGTCTAGGTATGTTACCACGGGATAATTGAAAATTTAATTGAAATCCGATTTTCAATTAAATTATGGCCGAACTTTTGAATTTTATTTAAATTAAATTTTAAAACGGGCATATTATGCGAATTTCAATTAAATTAAATTAATTTTTACTTTACATCGCTAGACGAAAGGTCTTATTTTATGCTTAATCGATTCGATAGCAAATTGCCATATCTACACAACCATATTCCCATGGATAGTCTCATATTTGTCGACTGCTGCGATTATTTTACGCACTAGGGTGTCGTGGTGACGGAGCATTTTTCAATTTTGCCTTTGTTTAAAATGTGTCGTGCAAAGACCTTTGAAAGTAAATACGCAGAATTATGCATATATGGCAGGGCTACGTCAAAATTGGTAGCCATCATTTAAAAAATTACCAAGGAAAGTTTTCCCGATCTTTTTTTTATTCTGATGAGATGATCGTTGTTTGAAGCAAGCCCACCGTCCAGGAGTTTGGCGCAAAATCTTTCAAACTGTACTTATTCTAGCAGGGTGATTTTGTCTAGTCATCCATGTAACTCAATCCGCAGTTCAAGCTTAGGTTAATGTTCAGAGTTGGGCTTTTAGGGTTAGGTTCAGGCTTATGTTTAGGCTCGAAGGTATAGGCTTAGGTAGGAGGACAAGTTTGATGAGGCATTTTCGGGGGTCATCGGCCCCTAATCGACAGTTATAGAAGGCGGGCTTCATGTGAACAGAGACTTTAACGGGTAATCTGGGCCAAATAAAACTGTATGTGTACAGTAATTAGTCGGTGATGCCTAGAATAATAAGCTGGATGTCAGGAGCAGTCGTTTGGTTCAATATTCGATCATATTTGTTGAAAATCTGCAATCTGGATGCTTTCCCCACCGTAAATCGTTTTTTAAAAAATTGTTTCGGCAAAAAAATTCAATTTTCTTTCCTTACTTTCACTTCCTTACGATTACGACGTGGTGGGTTGCGTTGTAGGTAGGTAGAGATGGCGTACAACTACGTGGTGTCAGCGCAGAAGCCGACAGCAGTGAGTTGTGCTGCGACCGGTCACTTCACGAGCGCCGCTCACCTCAACCTGGTGGTGGCGAAGATTCAGTGCTTGGAAATCTATCTGGTCGGCGTAGAGGGCCTCAAACCGCTGCAGGAAGTCAGTGTCAATGGCAGAATTTCTGTCATCAACTTCTTTCGGCCCAAAGGAGAGGTGCGATCGTTTTTGCAGCACTGCAATTATATGGTTGGGAATCGAATCATAAAACAGTCAGGCACTTAACGCCGTTTATTTATGGTGCCGACACCATATTAGGTGCCGGTACCATATATGGTACCCCCCACCTTCGGGGCCTGTGGTGGTACCATATATGGTACCCCTACCTTCGCATTGGTACCGGTGCGGTACCGGTACCATATATGGTACCACTCTGTTCAGATTTCGGTACCATATAGGGTATCGGCACCGTGTATGGTGTTTTTGTTGTTGATAACCGCCATCCAGCTATAGCCCCAAGAAAGCGGCCGTGGCAATGGGGTCGGTCCACAGGTCCTGAACCGACAAAGAAGTCGGTCAGGTAGCACAGTCAAACAGATGGCTAGAGGTGTGCCGTTCAAGGTTGCAGTCAGGGCACAGCTCCGAAATCTCCGGGTGTAAGCGGTGCTGGTAAGAGCAGAGGAACCCGCTGTAACCCGATCGTAGCTGGGCCAGAGTAGTGCGCACCTTTCTGGACAAGGTGGCTTCAGAAGTGTTGATTGGTGGAGGCTCAGTCAGCAAAACCGCATTTGGCCCAAGCCAGCCATTAGCGAAATCCACGAAGTAGCTGTGGATGTTCTTCAAGTGTGCTTGGAAAGAGGATGCTCCTCCAACGGATCCCAACTCGACCACTTCGTGGTGTTTGGTCCACAAGGTGTCTTTCATAGGACGAGGGCGTTGAGCGTGGTGGACCAAATCACAGAGAGGGTTGTCCGGGCAAGAAGCAACTGCCAAAAATTGGGCTGATAGCAGATCAGAATGCACTTTGACAGGGAGAATCATAGTCTCCTGATGCAAATGAGCCATTTATGTATGGTGTCGGTACCATAAACGGCGTTAAGTGCCTGACTGTAATAACATAACAACAGTGCAAATGGGGAACGGAATTTATGCACGATAAAGCCTTGCTACTATAGAAATACCGACTAGAGCTACCGGAGATTTCCACTTACTATCCCACCCCACTTAATATCCCACTGGGATATTACATGGACCATTCTTCCGCTTTATATCCCATGGGATATTACTTGGCGGCAATGTTTATGTCAAATTTGTAATGATTTTCTTCACACATGCATACTGTATCTATGATAAAACATTGTTACGGTTAAAATCCCATGCTGTTTCCAGTTAATATCCCATGGCTTTGTCCAGTTAATATCCCTGGGATACTAAGTGGAAAACTCCGGTACTCTAAAACTGCTCTCTTCCTAACTCAGCCCAAGCAGAGGTGTGTTGCAGAGCAAAGACCTGTTATTCGTGATGACGGCCAAGTACCACGCAGCCATATTGGAGTACGGGGAGAACGGCAAAATAAAAACTCGCGCCTATGGAAACGTTGCTGACCGGATCGGTCGAGCGTCTGAGACGGGCATCATTGTTGTGATCGACCCTAAGTTTCAAGTGGCTCCTCTAGCACAAGTTAAGTTTGCTCATTCGGGGCTTGCAGGTGATCGGACTTAGACTCTACGATGGCTTGTTCAAAGTGATCGAGTGGAACCCGGAAAGTCGCGAGTTGAAGGCCTTCAACCTCCGGTTCGAGGACTTGAACGTGATCGACATGCAGTTCCTGCACGGATGCGGTACGCTGTGTGCTATGCAGTGCAGAGACAGAGTTGAGTGTGTTTGTAGACCGACCCACTTTGGCCTACATTCACCAGGATCAGAACGGACGGCATTTGAAGACTGTTCAGATTAACTTCGATGAAAAGGAATTCATTAAGGGACCATGGAAGCAGGTACCGATCGCATGCATTTCCCGTTCCGCTGCTGAAGGGTGCCGGAACCGGAACTTTTTGACTTTTCGCTCTTTTTGGAAGCAAACCTGATACCTTCCATGCCATAACGCTAAACTCTATTAATAAACCACCTAAAAACTTTGTTTTAGACAACAGTTTTGATTGATATGACTAGTTTTTGTCAGAAGTCGGTAATTTACTGAGCCCAATCAGTGCTTTACGTAATACAGTAATTTCAGATGGAAAATTTCAGTATAACTTTGACACTTTTAAGCCGAAAATTAAAAAACAGGTCTTAAAGTTCCAATCCTAAAAAAAGGCAAAATAATCAAGGATGTGTGGCAGTTGCTGGGGAATATAGGATTCTCTGAGCAATCAGTCAACCGTCCCAACAGATGATTTTGGTAGCTAAACGGTGTAAGCAAGCACTCCTTGAACATGTAAACAATAATGTTTCAAGGTAGTTGTGTCTGTTTAATAGCAAAACATCCTGTAGTTTTCGGCTAGCCTTCTTGGTCCTTTAGCCTCCGCTGAAAAGTTCCGGTTCCGGTCGACCGCTAGAAACAGGTGCCAATTTCTTCTAGCATCTAAGGCAGAATCTATTTTTGTAAGAAGTTTTAGACCACTTTCTTCTTGTGTAGTACCGTCACTAAAACGACTGTTTCTAGCAGTATTTTGTTCTTGTGTGTTATGTAGCTGTGTGTTTAGGACAACATAGAGTCGGAGGCAAGTATGTTGATGGCGATTGCTGGCTATGGAGGTTGTGTTGTAGTGGGTCAAGAGTCAATCGCTTATCACAAAGGTACTCTATCATGTTTTCAAGTTACAGCAACAGCCGGTTTTTTTGAAAGGCTAATTTCAGAAAAGGTCAGTACGAAACAGTCAGGCATATATGGACGTCCGTGCCATAATGTGTCACCACTACCCTAAAGTAGCCGTAGCAGGCATGCCTATGTGCCTGACTGTATTATGCAACGATTAATTAACGTCTTGCATTTAGAGGAGGGGAATTACGTGGCAGTGGCACCGCCCATCATTAATCAATCTACAATCGTGTGCAACGGTCAGATTGACAAAGACGGCTCCAGGTCAGAATCTAGACTCCTTCACTTTGTCTAAACTTTATTCCACCATTTCTTCTATAAACCTTTGCCTTTTTAAACGACGTTTTATTGTTCTGTTTCTTGGCCTTTTTTGCAATTCTAAAATGATTTGGTACGCATTGCAATTGGAATTAGTTAAAACTGTTGGTACTTGGAGGTGCCGAAGGTTCGGCCAGTGTTCTGCTCTGGCACTATTATTAGTACCGCTACCATGACGGGATCGGGTTGGGTTCATTTGGGCGTGCACGTTTGGGCGTGTCTCGTTTGGGCGTGCACAGTTGGGCGTGGTTTCATTTGGGTGTGTATTCATTTGGGCGTGCATTCATTTGGGCGTCTGTCGAAATTTTTTTTAAAAAAATGGAAGAAATCTCA
Source organism: Sabatieria punctata (assembly GCA_030248155.1). Classification (NCBI taxonomy): domain Eukaryota; kingdom Metazoa; phylum Nematoda; class Chromadorea; order Araeolaimida; family Comesomatidae; genus Sabatieria; species Sabatieria punctata. The sequence continues at coordinate 4,834 of JASANB010007120.1, forward strand.
ATAAGTTTATTCTCATTTGCTCCAGATATACAAGGCAACAACTAGCGCTCAAGGCTCAGACTGGTGTTCACTAGTGTTCCGACGATATCAAAACTTGACGATATTCGATATCGATATCGATATCGATATTTTCAACTCAATATCGATCGATATCGATATCGATATCGATATTTATAGTTATGCAAGAAAATCTGAAAATTTGGAAGAGCAAACTGCCCTTGCTGCTAAAGCACCTTTCAGTAAAGCACTGATGCAACCAGCGATCTGATATCAATTAAGTAGAGAATCGCAGAAAAGGTAGTAGCCCTTCTGAAGCCCTTTAATGTAAAGGTTGACCTCTCAGGCCGATGCTATACCCTCATTAGGCATAAATGAATTCAGACAGAATAGCGTATTTTAACATATTTTAATGACAAATAAGGCAAAAAGCTTGACTTTAGAAAAAATCCGACTTTTTTGCTTACCATCCTTTCAACCACCCATCAGCCCGGCTGTACCCCTCAGGATTTGAAAATTTGCCTCCCCTCAGCCAAAATGCTAGCCCATGTCTGCTTCTGCCCTCCTGCTTCAAGTGTTATGAGTGAGCAGCTCTTCAGTGTTTCTGCAGACATTTAAGAACCTAAGCGTTGCTGTCTAAAAGCTGAGAATGCCGAGAAATTGATGTTTCTGAGAGCTATCATACCACTGTTAGGTTTTGACTATACCCTCGATTTCTGAGTTGTCCAGGAAAAACTGTTTTTTTTCTGTTCCAGAAAAATAGACTTGATGTCAGTTTTGTTTTTTCCTACTTTTCCGCACACAAAAATATCGAAAATATCGATGCAAAATATCGCGATATCGATATCGATATCGGTATTGGAAAAAGGGTCGATATATCGACTTTTCGATATCGATATCGATATATCGTCGGAACCCTAGTGTTCACTCTACTGGTAAGGTTGGTAGGGGCTGCAGAGTTTGCTTTAATTATGTAATTATGCTGCTGCATAGTTTGCCTACGGGCAGAGAGCAGAGAAAATTATGGGAGTCAGCATTGACCTCTTCTCTCTTTACAGTGTTGGCCATAAAAAAGACCGCCTGGTCTTTAAACATAAAGCACGGTTGTATGGCTTAATTACGTTTTCAGTGTGTTGTCTTGGTTAAGGCGTAATTACATAATTAAACGCTAATACTCTGCGTTCAGCCTTTCCCTACCACACTTACCTCCAGTAGAGTGAGTACTAGGGTTTACGACGATATATCGATATCGATATCGAAAAGTCGATATATCGACCCTTTTCCAATACCGATATCGATATCGATATCGCGATATTTCGCATCGATATTTTCGATATTTTTGTGTGCTTTAATGTAGGAAAAAACAAAACTTGGTATCAACAGGATCCATCTGGAACGGTTTAAAAACAGTTTTCCGCTGGACCTTTGGCAGAAATCGAGGGTATAGTCAAAACCTAACAGCCTTGACATGATAGCTCTCAGAAAACATCCAAAAACTCGGCATTCTCAGCTTTTAGCCAGCAACTTGTAGGTTAAATGTCGCCAGAAAACTGAAAACTTCTTTCACTCATAACACTGAAAGCAGGAGACAGAAGCAGACATGGGCTAACACGGCTGGTAATTTTCCAGATTTTGAAGTACAGCCGGTAATGGGTGGTTGGAATGGTAAGCAAAAGTCGGACTTTTTCAAAGTCAAACTTTTGCCGATTTGTCGGCCAAAATATGTTAAAACCGCTGATTCTGTCTGAATTTGTACCCCAATGAAAAATTTATGAAAAAATCGGCTGAAGGTCAACCTTTTTTTGATAAGGAGCTTCCAGAAGGATTTGCCGATTTTCTGCAATTGACCTCAGATCGCCGGTTGCCGCGAATGCTTTAGTGCTTTTTAGCAGCAGAACGTTCAAGCTCTTCCAAATTTCAGATTTTCTTGCATAACCAACAAATATCGATATCGATATCGATATCGATCGATATTTGAAGTTGAAATATCGATATCGATATCGATATCGAATATCGTCGAGTTTGACATTAAGATCAGGTATAGTGAACTCTGAGCTGCTGTATCTGGGCAAACAGAGATAAACTTATTGAATTTCTACAAGAACAAAGACACCGACAGACACCCAAATCAGATTTTTTTGAAAACAATTACACACCCAAATGAAGGCTCACGCTAACTGTGCACATAGACACGCAAACATGCACCCAAGTGGGCATTTGTGTCCATGGCCCAACTTGACACTATGTAGTGCCAGGTGCATGCACAGCCCTTCGGCACCTCCGGTACCAACAGTTTTGAGCAATTCAATTACGTAGAAATTGCCAAATCGTTTAGAGGTACCCAAAAAACAAAAAGCTGACTATTCAAAACGTCGTTTAAAAAAAACGAGATTTATAGAAGAATTAGTGGAATAAAGTGAAAGTCTAGATCTGACCTGGAGCACCGTCTTTTTGGAGCCGTTACCTCTACGATTGGAATTGATTAATGATGGGCGATTGCCGCTACCCTCCTCTGATGCAAGACGTTAATTAATCGTTTTTCTTGGTGAGCACATGGGCGGCCTACTACATTACTTTAGGGTAGTGGTGACACATTATGAGACGTCCATATGCCTGCTGATACAACGACTTTTCTGAAAGTACATTTTCAAACTGACTATATGACGAAACATGATAGAGTACGCGTGATAAGCGATTGACTCTTGACCCATAACACAACCTCCATAGCAGCGATCGCCATCAATACCTCGGACCACCAACATGCAAGCGCGCATTCCCGCAACACCACAAGGAAACTGCAGAACAGTCGTTTGTGACGATTCTGGAAAAGTGGTCTAAAACTTCTTACAAGATGTTCTGCCTTGAGATGCTGGAAATTGGCACCTGTTGCTTGACCGGAACCAGAACTTTTCAGCGGAAAAAGGACCAAGAAGGCTGGCCGAGAAACTTACGAGATATTTTGCTATTAAACGAGACACAACACCTTGAAACATTATTATTTATGTTCAGGAGACAACGCTACACCGTTTGCTGCAAAATCATCACAATTTGGAACTGTTGACTGATTACTCGGGAAATCTATATTCCCCGGCAACTTTTGCATCGCAAATTATTTTTTTTTTTTTTTAGAGATTGGGAGAACTTTTTAAGACCCTACATTTTTCGGCTTAAAAATTTCAAAAATTGAAATTTTTCCATCTGAAATTACTGTATTACGTAAGCTGATTTGACTCATTAATTGCCGACTTCTGACGAGATAAATATCAATCAAAACTGTTGTCACAAAACAGATTTTTAAAATTAATAATAAATTTAGCGACGAGAATTTTAAACATCAAAAAGTTCCGGTTCCGGCCTTCAGCGGAACGGGAAAATGCATTCGGTACCTACCTTTCCATGGTCCCGCATTCCTTTTTCATCGAAGTGTCTGAACAGTCTTCAAATGCCGTCCGATTGATCTGGTGAACTGGAGCAAAGTGGGTCGGTCCCGCTAGAGCACGCCAACTTTCTGTCTCTACGCCATGGCACACAGCATGCCTCGTGCAGAAATGCGTCACATTATCTCGAACCGGAGGTTGAAAACTCGCGACTCCGGGTTCACGCGTCCTTTGAACTGGAAGCCATCGTAGAGTCTAAGTCCGGTCACCTGCGAGCCCCGAGATGGTAGGCCCAACTGTGCTAGAGAAACCCTTGAAACTTTAAGTCTGCCCGTCTCAGACAGCGACCGATGTCAGCAGCGTTTCCATAGGCGCGAGTTTTGACGTTCTCCCCCTGCCAATATGGCTGCGTCTTGGCCGTCATCACAGTGATCTTTACTGCAACCTCTGCTGAGCTAGTAGGAAGAGAGCAGTTTTTAAATTGCCGGAGTTTTCCACTTAGTATTCCAGGGATGTGCTAGACACAAAGCTCCACATGGGATATTAACAGAGCAACATGGGATCACAACCGTAACAATGTTTTATCATAGATGCAACATGCATGGTAATGAAAGAAAATCATTACAAGTGACATGGAACCTTGCCAGAAGCATTAATATCCCATGGGATATAAAGCAGACACAGACAAATATATTGCATAATACAGTGGAAGTGGTAGAGTGGGGTGGGGAACTGAATGGAGACTAAAAAGACACAGAAACTCCAATCATTATTTCCCAATTGGCAAGGCTTTATCATGCATATTCCGTTCCCCATTTACACTGTTATTACAGTCAATTTTCTTTTGCAAGATTTTGCCGACATAAATGGCTCATTTTTGTCAAGGAGACTGGAATTCTCCCTGTCAAAAGTGCATTCTGATATCTGCTATCAGCAATTTTTGGCAGTTGCTTCTTGCCGAGACAACCTATTCTGTGATTTAGTCCACCCGCTCAACTCGTCCATGGCACCTTGTAAACACCGAAGTGGTCGAGTTGGGTAGATCCTGCGAGCACACTGAAACATCCACAGCTACTTTTCGTGGACATGCTTGGCTTGGGCCAAATGCAGTCACGGCTGAGCTCCACCAATCAACACTCACCAAGCCACCTTCAGAAGGTGCGCACTGCTCTGGCCCAGCTACGACCGGGTTACAGCGAAAGTTCCTCTGCTCTTACCAACACCGCTTACACCGGGAGACGGGAATTGTGCCTGACTTCGGAAAACTTGAGCCCCATCTGTTTGACTTGTGCTACCTGCCGACTGCTGTTCGAGAACCTGTGGACCGACCCCATTGCCGGCCGCACCAACTTGGGGCTATAGCTAGATGGCGGTTATCCCATTTAACAAAAAAAACACCATACACGGTGCCGATACCTATATGGTACCGAAATCTGAACAGGTGGTACCATATATGGGCGCGGTACCGCACCGGTACCAATGCGAGGTAGGGGTACATATATGGTACCACCACGGAGTGGGGGGGAGCGCGCGCGCCGGCACTAATATGGTGTCGGCGCCATAGAGTTGGAATTACGACATTTTGGTTTTCGGTCCCAACCATACAGTACGGTACTTTTTAAAAACTGATCTCACTTTTCAGCGAAAGTTGATGACAAGGGGTGTACTGACTCTGCAGCGGTTCCCGCCGACTGTAGATAGATTTCCAAGCATGAATCTTCGCCACCACCAGGTTGGTGAGCAGCATCGTGGTGACCGGTCGCGGCAACACTGCTGTCGCTTTCACTGCGCTGACACTGTAGTTGGCTGCGCCATCTCTACTGCAACGCAACCCACCACGTCATGAAGATGAGAAATTGGGAGAAATTGAATTTTGGTACAAGCGATTTACGGTAAGGAAAAAACATCCAGATTACGAGATTTTCAACAAATATGATCGAATATTGAATAGGCGGCAAGCGGTATTCTAGGCATCACCGACTTACTGTACGCATACGGTTTTTATTTGGTAGTTACCCGTTAAAAATTTGCACTGAAACCCGCCTTCTAACTGTCGATTGAGAGCTGACCCCCCGAAATGCACTCATCAATGTAAAAAACAATACGTG
>JASANB010007121.1:0-12083 GCA_030248155.1 Sabatieria punctata
GAAGAGGCCTGGTTGGGCGCTCAAAAAGGGCGAGAAATTTTTGAAAAATAAGCCTTCAAAAACGCATTAAAAACGTATTAAGGGCATAAAATAGACAGGTACAGGTAATAGTTTATTCGTTTCTCATATTTTTTCCTAATAATTCCTTCATACCTCCACCAGTCTCCACCACAAAGTGGGTGTACGTGTACCCCAACACCCCTGGGTACGCTACTGCTTCACCAAGTCTTATGTTTGGGACTTCCTTTCTCAGGAACTGAGTTGTGTTTTGTGCCAAAACCAATACCCAATACTAATCTTCGAAGTTCAATCTATGATTTTGATTACAAGAGAAAACACATGCAGGTTTAGGAAGCCCTTTTCGCACCATCAGCCAAATTTTGAACAGTTACTGCGATTTTTTAGCAACCGGTTTTCCAGTACTAACAAGCCTATAATAATTAGCTTTCTTATTTCTGTATCTGAAATAAAAATTATTTTCTATTTACAATACATCCGAATTTGAGTGAAGACAAGAAACTCGAGGTTTACACTTTTCCTGCAACCTTTTATTTTGTATGTTTATTTTTCATTTTCAGATTTGGTCATGTTTAACCAATAGGATGCCGAATAGGTCTGAACAGTTTGCGAAGGCATTCGAAAATTTGGAACGGCTTTGTCTGAATTGGGAGATCGGTAAGATTGCATTTATGATCTCTGAATCTGTCGCACGTTTACTGCTTTAGAGCTCTTTCAGACATAACACTTTTGTTCCTGTGAACCTTTCGGCGCTCGCGCGTCTGCGTTTGTTTTCTAGTTACAGCGAGTTGAAACTTCTGATTTCCGTGTAATTGAGTGCGACACATTGCGGATCGTCTTAATTGCACTCGGCTGAGTCTCTGATTTTTGTTCAGGGGACCTGGGTGCTGTGCGTGAGTTGTGGAAGGTGTACTTGACTGCCCATACGCGCAGACACAGCGAGACGCCAGTCAATCTGCTGCTAATCGCTCAGAACATTCGGGTCCAACTGATCCAGTCTTTGAAGGTGACCGCACTGCTGTGGTGCCGTGTGGAAAAGATTGTCGTATATTCAGGTTAAGTTGCAACCTGCTCATTCAGAGGTGTGTGCCGACCCTGAAGAGCCGGCTAAAATCTTCAAGGCGATTACAGCCAAAAGTGCTCCTGTGGTGTTCCCGCTTTTCTGTGGCCATATGGACGTCTGGTTAAACTCAGCCAAACACGCTGTGTCAAAATTGCGTTACTCAAGCTCTGGTAACTTACTTCCGTCCGTATTCAGAATCTGTGCAGGCCATTTCAAACAGTGTATTTTGATCACAAACTGGCGTCTTGAACTATTTTTTGCCCAAAATACCGATTTTTACTACTCTTCCACCCCCAGTTTACGCTGAATCCCCCAGTCAGGGTCCTCAAACGCCCCATCCTTCCGTCCCACTTCGATGGACGAACTGAACATGTATGCATTTTTGTGCTCTATTCCTTTGTAATGTTTGGTTTGTTTAGAATTTGCGGACCAGTTGGAGGCAGATCTGTATGAACTGTTTGGCCATCTCGCACAAATCGTTGCTGCGCTTTCCGGTTGTAAATCGTTGGCAGAAAGTTGTGAGGATGCCAAAGTCAAGTTGTTGACCAACTTTTTTGGGGCTCTGCACCTGCTCACAACCTATGTATGTTTTGTTCCCATGAGGCAGTACTGCTTAAGTACGGTGACCCCACGTACATACGTTAAAAGTGAAGTTTAAGGTACCACAGTATCAGTACTATTTTATTATGTATGATAGGCAGTCCATATTACATGTTGCGAATTGCTGTACTGTTACATTTATGTACGTATATACTAGAGTGCGAACTGGTATTCGGTGTATTGGGGTGTTGCGTATTGGGGTTTTTGTCCGCCAATACTAATCGGGACCTGTCAGAATCGAAAAAATCAATGTTGACCTAAAAATTAATTTAGAAAAATCGAAAAGGTTAATTGATGATTAAGTGTAGAAAGCTGTTTTTGCGTTAATCAATATAAAGTTATTAGAACTTCTTATAGTGTCCGTCCGCTTAGTAGCACACTGGTAATTTTTTTCTTGTTCTTATCTAAAATAAAAATTGAACCATTTCTAATGATACAGAATGCACCAGTACTGTACAAAGTGCAGTACGTGCCCAGGACTGTAGTTGTGATTGATACCCTTTCCGGTCGAGTTTAGGAAAATAATGCGTTGAAAAAAAGAAACACGACTGAATTACGAATTACTGAGAACTAGAACTGTAAATTTCTGCTATCTTACACTCAGAATGGCTTTTAAATGCTTTCTCAAAGGCTATCTTTTCAAAATTTTCTCGGTCTGGTTGGCAATTTAATAAATCCCAGTTTAAAAATCCTGGGTATACCACTATAATGTACCTGTTTGCAAAAATCCTGCGTACACCACTGGAATGCACCTGTTCACTGAAATGCAATTTTTCGACCCAGTGTTAGGTATTGGGGGTGTCAGGTATTGGTATTGAGGTATTCGGTTTTCCAGGTATTCTTCGCACTCTTGTATATACGGTTAGATCCGTAAGTGAGTTTAAATTTAATATTGGCAAAATCGATTTGAGACTATTCTGCTGAGCGCATGTGTAGGGAACGGAGGCGACCGTAATCCCTTGCCGCGACCAGTGTTCAGACAATCAGGCCAAAGAGTTGGCTTTTGAGCAAACGTTGAAGATCTCTAAACCTATCGAAGCAGCGTCTAGGCGATTATAATAACTGCATCCATGTGCTGTCCGTTTCGCTTGTACTCTCCGAAAACTCCATTTGTTCAAAAGCCAACTTGTTGGTGTTGGCACGATTTACCCAAATTTGATCTTTATTTATTTATAAAGAGTAAATAGTGCGCCAGAAAACCTGAACTGTAATTTTAACACCAACTGTTGTGCTCAATTCCGCTGCTGTACTTCGAGTTTCAGCTTTATTGTTCACTCCCTGAAATGGCAGACATTTGTTTGGGTACTCTTTTTAAGCGCTTGTCTCAAATTACTGTCATTGAATTAGTGTTGATTGTACGTTTGTATTGCATTTGCAGCGTCTCAACCAGACGGGCAAGACAAAGGAAGGCGGACTGTCGGAGTTGTTCCGGTCGCTGCTGCAGTGCGTGGTGGCTGAGGTTTCGGAGACTGTCGATAGTGAAGTCGGCTATCGCTCAGTACATGGCTCTTTTGATCTGTTCACAACTGATGCCACCGATTTAGAGATTGCAGACGAGCCAAGACCGTAAGAACACTCCGAAAGATCGCCAGTTGGATCGGTTCGTGAAAGAGGAGCGATTGTACGTGGCCATGACCAAGGCTAAAGAACAATTCGAGAACGATGTGCTGGTCTGGGCCAAGCATAATAACGATCAACAACTGATAAACGCGCTACAGGTGCGTTGCCAACACAGCGTCTAGTCCACACACATTCTACGTGGTTTCCCACCGTCAAGTCCTGCTATTCAGCATCAGCTGTCAGGGTCGGCTTTTGCCGGCCAGATCGCACCTGCTGGATAGTGACCACTCCTGCCGCGCACCTTACTTTGCGCAGACCTCCTAAAACTCAGTCGTTTGGCACCGGTCACCACCACTGTAGTGTCTAATTGATCGACCGTCCCTTATAGACCTACATGGACTGAAAAAATGTGGAGAGTATGGGTACGACCAAAATTTTTCGCTTTCGCAAAAAAAGGTTCCCAAAATTTTCAGACGTTGGTCGGGGGCTGGGGGTAGCGCCTATTGGCGAGCGGGGTATGGTCGGCCGAGGTGGGTTTTGGTCGGCGAGGGGGGTAAACCGCAAACCTTCCCGGCCCATGTTTGCTTATAGAGAGGTACCATTGAGAATTTCGTCTCCTACACGCATATTATGTAACAGGTCCCTGCCGGCGGGGGGGGGGGAAGGGGTGGAGGGGGTTTTGGCTTAGACGGGGGTCCAAAATTTCGAAAAGCGCTTCCAATAAGGGGTAGTAAGGCTTCAAGAAAAACGGGTTTGTACTCAAAACACAAATTTTCCAAATTTGCATGTCAGCAGTAGCAGTGTTGTAATGGTAGACGTTTGCAAACACCTAAAAAGGGATTGCGGATGCTTATAATGGTATTGGTCTGCTTAATCTCATATGACAGAGCTGGACCACCTCACTTTGGGAGGTCATTTTTTAAACAGACTATATGTATGTTTCAAAAATGAGCGAAAGCAAATACCAAAGTTGTCGCAGGGCCCGAGCTCGGTACGGTGGTGTAACATAATCGCAAGATTCCATGGTAATGCTATTTTGCGCAACGGAAAAAATCAGCTTTTTGTGTAGTTGAGCTGAATGCGATTACCCGTGAATTTCAGCCAGATCGGTTGAGTAGATCCCGAGTTATTTCAATCACCCAGAAATCTCAAATCGCCAAAAAATTGACATTTTCATATTTTGGGTCAACTTTGATGGTCTATATCTTTGGAATCGTTGGCGTTGTCGCTAAATACCTTTTTGCCATTTTTGAAATTCCGATGGCCTAATTCACTGAAAAATCGCATTCAGCCCAAATACACAAAGCTGATTTTATTCCGTTGCCCAAATTAGGATTACCAAGGAATGTTGCGTAGATTAGGCTACACCACAGTACCAAGCTTGGTCCCCCTCTACAACTTTGGTTATGAGGTAAAAAGCGCTCCGATGCACCCATAACGAGTTATTCGCAAAAAACCGCCAGGTCGCTCATTTTTTATATATACTTTAGGTAATCAGGCTTGATTCCTTCCTAAGCTCCCTTTATCGTTGTCTTATCCTATGTCATTATCTTTAGAAAGTTGGAGCCACCCGTGACTTCAAAATTGATGCTAATATTGTTAAAGCCTTGCTTGAACAGGAACCTGACAGCGACAGCGACAGTGACGAGGAACAAGTGCGTCTGCTGAAACATTTTACTCTTTGTGGTACTGTATTTCTGTTGTATAGGTTGCGGCCGACGAGAGTGTTGCTTCGACCACAGCTAATCAGAACGGCAGAAGAAAGCGGCCCGTCGCCGAAACGCTTTCTCACACTGCCAGCGCGCGTCCCCAAAAGGCCAGAAAATCGATGCCCAGATAAACTCGGTGATTATCTACCCTGTACATACTGTATTTCTTGTTGATTAAACTTTGATCTGTTACGTATGTCTCTGAAGCTGTCCAGTTTTTGCTGCTTGCAGCACTGTCGCTGACTTTCCGATTGTGATTCTAAACTTGGCTAAGTGAGAATCGATTTATTACCTTCTTTTACTGGTGGCTTGTGATAGATAGATAGATCGCCTAAGTGGAGGCATTTGGACATGCATCGTAAGACTATCGTTGAGGTGTCGGTGATGCGGCGGCCATAGTGGTGCCGTATGTAGCAATCATGACCGGGTTGAATTTGCTGGCATAGTGTTGTTGACGCAGATAGCGGTAGCAGGACAGAACGACAGTGAAAAACCAGATTTCCAGGGCAGCAGTAATGGTGTAGACGAGCAGCAACAGCACTCCAGTCAGAACCCAGCCTACGTGGACGTACAGTACATGCACGCATTACTGCTACCTTCTTGCCAGCAGGTTACCTGAGCTCAAAGACGTACCAACTCCAGTTTCTGACGTGGGGTGGTGGCCCGAGAATTGGGTCAGAAGTCCACCTCCTGTGGCTAGCACAACAATGGACACGACTGCTCCGACGAACAACACAACTATGCCCAGCAGCTGTAATGGTCTACGGGTTACACAGACAAGGTTTGTACGTTGCAAACCGACCTGAATAACTAGATGAGGTACCAGAAAACTGTGCTTGTCTTTAGCGAGCCCGTACAGTAGCATGGCGATTATGATCAGCCACAAGACAGAGCTGATGCTGCCGATGGCGAACGAGGCGGCGTACCTGCGTCCAAGCTGCGAGTAATTGGCAGCTGCCCAGACCAAGTTGAGAATGACGAAGATTGCTTCGAGAATACCGATTATTTGGGTGCCCCACTGCAATTGCAAACACGTACGTACGTTTCGGCCAGTGTAGTCGGTCCAATACCTTCACGTGGCAATTATTACAGCAGCAGCGGTATTTTTTCTCTTCGCTTGTGGTTAATGGCGTTGCAGCCATTGGAGGAGCCGCCATAACCAGAGTGGTCATTCTTAATTCTCGCAATCGTTACTGAAAACACCTACTTTGATAGTATATTATTGTACTGTAGGTTGAATTATCGAAGAACGCTAACGCCGAAAACCTGACCAGGAGAAGATCTCTTGGCCGCAAACTATGGCATGGTACTACGTACGTACTGGTACTCTCATTCTCATTCGATAAATTTCGCTTGAAAGGCAACCAAACTACAGATTGGCTAGTATGTACGGCTGAAGCGACTGCAGAAGGTTTTACTGAAACGGATTTGAATTTGATTTATCTGACGAACGGAAGGGACGGAACGCAGGTGAAACAACCGGCGGTGATTAGACGGCCAGAGCCGGCGTGGATACAGCTGCTAACGAGCGGCGAATACATTTCAGCCCCTCAGCACCTGGACACACAAACATTTATCGCATCAAGCTCAAACCATGTGTCAAAGGTGTGGCAAGTTTGGAAACCACAATGGACATTTAATTTAGAGTGGGCGCTTGACTTGTCAGGGCAGTTGGTCGGGGTTGATTGGTTGCATTTGATAGGCGTGCAGGTGTCCGTTTCGAGCGGTGATCACCGGCTGTTCGATCTGTTGGTGTTTGTCCCGGAGTCTCAGATATCTGAAGCACCAGTAAACCACGGCCACCAGCCAAGCCTCTACAGCGGCGGCCAGCAGCAGAATTAGCACGGCCACGATCAAGATGACACTGAGAGTGAAGGTCATCATGTGATGAGTACGCAGACTGACGTGTTGCCACGCCACTCCGCTGCGCAGCATGGCCGAGTCCGGGTATGAGTCGTCGACGTTGATTATGTGCAAAATGACGGCCGAACCGGTCAGCAGCGCCGCCAAACACAGCGACATCAGCACCAACAGCAGCAGAACGGCCACCACCTAGACAGTGCGATACAGCCGAACACTGCACCTTACAACTACTTATTACCTGCAAAGCCATGTGAGGAATGAGCAGCAACGGCCGTCGTGTAATGATGCCCGCCACTAACAAAGCAATCGCCACTATGCCCAGCAGAATTCCAACGACGGTGACCGAAAATGACGTCTTGTGTCCATCCCCGTGCTTCGAGAATATGACAGAACTGTTGACAAGCAGAAATACGAGAAGCATCAGTTTGAGGACGGCCACAACTAGAGCTCCCGTGCGAACGTGCATGCAACGGCAGCAGCAGCGATGTTGCGCAGCGTTTTCCTTAAATACCGACTCATTTCCCAGATCCTTCTCGTTGTCGTCCAGTGGACCCACCGCGGCCATGGTCAGGTACTTGAATGAGTGGCTTTTTAGCTGAAATATCTCTCTCAGATCGCAGCCGACTTCTATCTGGGTCACAACGGCACAGCAGCAGTCGATTGTACACAAAGGCCAAACTCTTTTGTTGGTGGCCCAAATTCCGCCCCATCTTTTTTAGGTCGGCAAACAAGAAAACAATCCAATTCAGTTTGGTACCAAAAACGTTTCGAAGGAGCGCGCGCAGTGAATGCAGATCGATTGGGGAATTGTACTTCTAGCAACCTCAGAACGAATGAGAAACAAAGAAAGAACTGGTACTTACGACGTGGTTATTTCGTCGGCTGCCGCCTGGACGGTCGACAAAGGCCGCGTCGCGCGGTTTGGCAGTGGGGTTTCTGTTTCTCCGCTGCAGTTCTGGTGTGCCACACGCGTACCAAGGTGCCTGCGCACTGTCACTGTACATTCACGGCCCACCTACACCATACAGCACTTACAATTTCGCCGTGATCCAGTTTGGTTGGCGTCGGCCTCTGATTTACTAACAAGCAAACTTGTTTGGTCGGTGTTGGAACAAAGGTGCCATCGCTCTAGAACCATGCACTGCTTGGGAGTGACTGTTACGCAGCCGGCTCTGTCTCAGACGGGCTGACATGGCATGGCAGTCTAAAGAACAGAAGTTCCAAAAGAACTAGTTTTAGACCAATTTGTTCGAAAGAACGCCCTCTGAACGGAAGAATGGTTTCTTTCATGTCCACACGACAGGGCTTAAGTGCGCAGCAGTGTGGTGAACGCTTCGTCTGTAGTAAATGCGGCAGACAGTACGTATGTATACCTACGTAGTTTGTATCGATTGAACACTTGATAGGGTGCACAGAGTGGCAGAGTAATTTATTAAGAGCCGGTTTTTCTAAGTATCGACTCTTCCCGGACAAATCTCAACTTTTTGTTTCCGATTTGGCTAAAATTTTGTATTTTGGTTTAATTTGACCTAAAAAGCCATTTTATCACCTTCCCGGCAATTTTTGAGAGGGTCACTTTTTCGACCCAACCTCAGCTTTTGGCTTATAACTCGGAAACGAATCAACGTAGAAAGTTCGGGATTGCATATTTAGAATCAGAAGAGCGTTGTCTTTCAAACGATACCCTACTCGAGCAGATTTCTGACAAAAAATTTTTTTCGAATCCTTTCCGGGCCCTATTTGACCCCCCTACAACCCCCATTCCGATAATTTTATTTCATGGAAATGTAGCGCTATCTATTCGCTTTCGAACGCACAAAAAAATCGAGAAAAAAAATGGGGGGCAAATTGAGTTTTTGGGCCTTGAAAGTTGAAAATCCGTGAAATTTTATATAAGTTTGCCTTTCAGCATGCATACACTGCAAAGAACAGAACATGGTCAATTGTGGACCGATGTCCAAGATTTCTGTCATACATATTACACAGTATTTATTGCATACATTGCACAATTCTGGACTTGCTTAATGCTTTCTGACGTGAGTTAGCTTGCTTCTTTGTGTCCGTTAAAAGTCAGACTCTGATTTGCTCCAGCTTTGCCCCTTAACCCTATGTAAGTTGAAAATCGAACTTTTGTGTAGAGAGCTGTGCTTTGGTGCACTAATAGACATCCATGAGTTATGTTAAACCTGCAAAGGGTTTATGGATTTGACGCTCCATTCCCAAGATATATGCCATCAAAAATAGGGCCACTAACTATGAGACCAAAACTTCCAATTCGGGCTTCTTTCATACTATAATAAGAGTTGTGACTAAAAAATTGGGCTTTTAGATAACTTTTAGAGTAGATTAAAAAATTTTGGTCAAAAATAATTTTTGAGCAAAAAATTTTTTTCGACCACATTTGGCGGGCCCTAGCTCATCTGGAACCCCCTAGGCCGACTTTTTTATTTCATTTCATACTATAATATTTCTTTCATACTATAATAAGAGTTGGGACTAAAAAATTGGGGCTTTTAGATAACTTTTACAGTTTGGTTTGGTTTTGGTTTGCGAGAAATTTGCTTCTGAAAGCCCAAATTCATGCAGAAATCTCTTGTTTTTTGGCTATGCAAAACAGGGTTTTAATGTACGTTTCTTACGAACCATGGGTGGTAGCCGTATATGGTAAATGGTTTACACCAAACTGTAGCAAATTGATAGCGCTACAAAATTATGTAATAAAAACAGCCTAGAGGTGTTGCAGACGAGCTAGAGCCAGCTTAGTGGTCGAAAATTTTTTGTTCAAAATTATTTTGGACCAAAAATTCTAAATCTACTCTAAAACCTGAAAGCTCCAATTTTGAGGTCCCAACTCTGATGAGTAAGCTTTGTATGCCGCAAAACTGTAGAACTTCGCATGTTTTCGAGTATTTGGAAGCGAATTTCTCACAAACAACGGGCCGTAGCCATATATGGTTTACACCAGACTGTAGCAAATTGATAGTACTACAAATTTATGAAATAAAAAAAGTCGGCCTAAGGGGTTGCAGACGAGCTAGGGCCCACCAAATGTGGTCGAAAAAAATTTTTTGCTCAAAAATCATTTTTGACCAAAATTTTTTAATCTACTCTAAAAGTTATCTAAAAGCCCAATTTTTTAGTCAGAACTCATATTATAGTATGAAAGAAGCACGAATTGGAAGTTTTTGTCCCATAGTTAGTGGCCCTATTTTTGATGGCATATATCTTGGCAATGGAGCGTCAAATCCATAAACCCTTTGCAGGTTTAACATAACTCATGGATGTCTATTAGTGCACCAAAGCACAGCTCTCTACACAAAAGTTCGATTTTCAACTTACATAGGGATAAGGGGCAAAGCTGGAGCAAATCAGAGTCTGACTTTTAACGGACACAAAGAAGCAAGCTAACTAACGTCAGAAAGCATTAAGCAAGTCCAGAATTGTGCAATGTATGCAATAAATACTGTGTAATTTGTATAACAGAAATTTTGGACATCGGTCCACAATTGACCATGTTCTGTTCTTTGCAGTGTATGCATGCTGAAAGGCATATTTATATAAAATTTCACGGATTTTCAACTTTCAAGGCCCAAAAACTCAATTTGCCCCTCATTTTTTTTCTCGATTTTTTTTGTGCGTTCGAAAGCGAATAGATAGCGCTACATTTCCATGAAATAAAATTATCGGAATGGGGGTTGTAGGGGGGTCAAATCGGGCCCGGAAAGGATTCGAAAAAAATTTTTGTCAGAAATCTGCTCGAGTAGGGTATCGTTTGAAAGACAACGCTCTTCTGATTCTAAATATGCAATCCCAAACTTGCTACGTTGATTCGTTTCCGAGTTATAAGCCGAAAGCTGAGGTTGGGTCGAAAAAGTGACCCTTTCAAAAATGGCCGGGAAGGTGATAAAATGTCTTTTTAGGTCAAACTAAACCAAAATACAAAATTTTAGCCAAATCGGAGACAAAAAGTTGAGATTTGTCCGGAGGCTAAGGAGCAAAAGTCGATTCCTAGAAAAACTGGCTCTTAAGAGCCGGTTTATATAAGAGTCGACTCTTCCCGGACAAATCTCAACTTTTTGTCTCCGATTTGGCTGAAATTTCATATTTTGGTTTAATTTGACCTAAAAAGACATTTTATCACCTTCCCGGCCATTTTTGAGAGGGTCACTTTTTCGACCCTCTCTCAGATTTCGAGTCATAACTCGGGACCAAATGATCGTAAGAACTTGCGAATTGTATATTTAGAATCAGAAAATTAGGCACTATCCCATTTCACGGTGATTTTCATGGTTTAGGGGACTCAAGCAACTATTAGAGTATAGGGGACTCAAGACCTATTCTACTTTAGGGGACTCAACCCATCCGAACAGATTCGGCGCCCACCGCCAAATTCCGTTTCGTACATGTTTTAAATCGGCGCCTACATCGTACAAAACATTAAATAGCGCTTTTCTATTAAAGGGGACTCAAGCTATTTCAGAATAGGGGACTTTTCAGTTCTATTCTAGTATAGGGGACTCAAGCTATTTCAGAATAGGGGACTTTTCAGTTCTATTCTACTATAGGGGACTCAAGCTATTTCAGAATAGGGGACTTTTCAGTTCTATTCTAGTATAGGGGACTCAAGCTATTTCAAAATAGGGGACTTTTCAGTTCTATTCTACTATAGGGGACTCAAGCTATTTCAGAATAGGGGACTTTTCAGTTCTATTCTAGTATAGGGGACTCAAGCTATTTCAGAATAGGGGACTTTTCAGTTCTATTCTACTATAGGGGACTCAAGCTATTTCAGAATAGGGGACTTTTCAGTTCTATTCTACTGTAGGGGACTCAAATTCTCGGATGCTGCACGTACAATGTATGTAGATATAGTGTGTACGTACATGCTTCTATCAAATGTTAAATTCATTGCGTTTATTTTGTGATTTTTAAAAATTGCTGTTTTTCTTGTGTATTAGTTGCAGACAGGTAATGGCAGTGCCAGACACGAAAAACTTTAATAGCAAAGCATCGATCAAGAAGGAAAATACTGAAGCAAAAATTAGCATCACAGCAAAGTATCAAACAAGAAAGAAAACACTTAAGCAAAAAATTCAGGCACACCAGTACATTGATCCACTGTTGAGTTTGTCCTCACGACCAGTAGAAGCATGCAATAACGTCGGCGTTGTTTATTTGTATTTACCCCTTTACGTTTTGTCCTTGCAATACGGTATCCACGCTTATCACAGAGAGTAAGCCAGTGTGAAAGACCTGGTTTACCCTTTGTA
>JASANB010007122.1:0-21000 GCA_030248155.1 Sabatieria punctata
GTGGCTGATTTTCTACGGCGCGTGTTACGAAGGTGAAACCAACTTGATTGTTTAAAATCTACTAGAAAGATGTGAATATTCGTCGCCCAGCTAAATTAATGCAAAAAAGTATGATTGCAAGTGTTGGGTACAATAAAAGCCTGAAATGGCAAAAATTTAGGGTTACAGAAACTTCAACATCGTTTGTGGGGTTAACGGCAAAGAGCAGAGAGCAAATTCTTATATCATTCGAAAGTCTGAAGTCTGTACACGGAACCGATTGAACATCTTGCGCCGAATTCGTAGTTTTTTTTACAAGAACGAGGAACATGAAAAAAATCCACGAAAATGCCCATTTTCAGTAGTTAAGAAAGAATCAAATTTGTGGGGACCATGCCGAAGTGCGGAAAGAAAAAATGCGGTGCTATATAGGTAACGAGTTGCGCTGATTTTAAAACCGGTTGAACAAAATTTGAATCAACTCTCCTTTTAGCGGAAAATGGCCATTGAAAAACGACGAATTCAGTTTTCGAGAGGAAAATGCCATTTAGAGGCCGAATTATGATTCAAAATGCATCTTATTCGATAGTTCACACTCTGTTTCATATAAATACATCACATCCTCCTATCAATAACGGAACACAAAAAAGCATTTGCGCTTGAAGTTGCAAAAACCATTTTGGACCACTTTTTGGCTGTGTTTTTGTATTTTCTATTCCGCGCCGCGCGAACGTGCTTTGGCCATCCCTACGAAAAGTGCCAAAACTAAATAAACGCCCATGGGCGTTTTTACGGAAAAACCCGGTACATATGTACACATACGTACATAGGCTTCGTGAGGCAAATCTTTTACAGGTCTCTTTCTTAGTACGTATTGAAGGGGTTTATCAACTAGTTGGCACTCGCACACAACACACGCAAGCACACGCGCACACAGATGCAACCACTCGTAACTTGACAATACAAACACTCACACAAACGCAATCGCTTCATCACTCCCCATCCGGATGTCGACTGGGCCTCAACTGTGCCTGACAGCCGGGGAAACTATCTGAATCGATATGCTCTGCCTCCGCTGACTCGGCGTCTCCAGTAACCTGCTCTGCTCTGACACCATGTTGACCCGATCTTGTGCGCGCCACGTTTCGGCCTTTCTGCGCCTTGGCCTTCAACTGATGACTTGTCATTGGCGTAACGGAATGCCATCTCTTGTGAAGCGAATTCAAATGAACTGTTATTCTTCTCCTCCTCTGTCCTCGTCTTCTCACTCTCTTTCCTCTTCTCCTCTCAACTCTCCTTCTCTTCTTCCTCCTTCTTTTCTTCATCCTTCTTCCTCTCTTCATCTTCCATCTTCTTCTCATCACCTTACTCCTCAGCACTCTCTTCCTCTTCTTCACTCTCTTCACTCCATTTCTTCTCTTCGACCTCTTTCTCCTTCTTTCTCTTGACATCTTTGCCTTCTCGCCTCTGCCTCCATCTTCTTTATCCTCTTCTCTCTTCCTTCTCACTATCCTCTTCAGATGAAAACCAGAGCTCATATCTTCACAAGGTGCTTGCCGCACAACATCAATGGGAACAGACCCAGAACGGCTTTCCGCCAAACAAAGAGACTCTGGAACTCCATCAACTAACTGCGCATCATCTTTCTCAACTTCTTTCGGCACATCTGCCTTCTGCTTCTCCACACACGGACGAAGATTAGGGGCTTGAGATGTCTTCACTGGGGACTTGCGAGGCTGGGTTAGGGACTTGGTAAGCGCAAGGAGAAAACGATTGTTGAGGATGCGTTGTTCTTGTTGAAAGCGGTCGAATTGTTCTTGTTGTTGTTGTAGTTGTTGCTGAAGCTGAAGGCGTTCTTGTTGGTGATGATGTAGTAGCTCTTGACGTTCTCGTTGATGGTCTTCTTGTAGCTGGCGCTTTAGAAGCTCTAGATTTTGTCGTCGGTGGTCTTGAGAGAGTTGTAGTAGACTAGAGTAGATTGACATAGTAGCGAAGTAGCAGAAAACCAAGTGAGCGTCAAGTGGGGCACGGCTGTGCCTGACGAGCACGAAACCAAGGAACACGAACTTGAGAATGGGGAACAGAAGAAGCTTTGTAGTTGAACTGGGACTTGTAGTAGAACCAAATGAAGGTGGGCTCGATGGGTACTCGGCACCAATGAAGGGGTTTATCAACTAGTTGGCACTCGCACACAACACACGCAAGCACACGCGCACACAGATGCAACCACTCGTAACTTGACAATACAAACACTCACACAAACGCAATCGCTTCATCATGTATACTTTTGGTATTCACAGTTATAACAGTCAGGGAAATAACAACATATATGGTATCCATACATGTAACAGCTCCGGGCCGACCTGGGGGGAGGGGGGTAGGGGGGGGTTTTCCTCAGGTGGGGGGTCGAGGGGGGGGTTTCGCCCAGGTGGGGGGTCCCAAATTTCAAAAAGCTCCAAAACGCCTAGAAATGCGTTTTTAGCACGTTTTTCTCAGTAAGGACGCTAAAAATCGCTATTTTAAGCTGCCATATAGCGTTTTAAAGCTAAAAACAAGCAAAAAATGACAAAAAGAGCTTCCAAAAACACCGATTTTTCTTCAATATCAGCAGTGGAAACGCCAAATTCGGTTTCCAAAGGCTTTTCAAGTGAATTTTAGGCTAAAAATTAGTGATTTCTGACCCAGTTTGTTAATACTGGAGCCACTACCACGACTTGTATTTTTTGGTCGGGGGGAGGGGTCCCTTAACCTGTCTCGGGGGGGGGGGGGTGAGGGGGGGGGTTTGGCCTTTCCAGCAGGGGGGGTAACCCCCCAAACCCCCCCCTAGTACATGTATGATGGTATCAGTACTCATGTATGGAAACGGTACCATATATGGTATGGTACCGGTACACCTTCAAGTGGTACCATATATGGTACCACTTCCTTATATGGTACTGGTACCATGTATGGTACCGGTACCATATATGGTACCCCTTCGATCGAGGCCTCAGGTGGTACCATATATGGTACCGGTACCATATATGGAAACGCGACCATATATGGAACCGGTACCATATATGGTAACAGGTACCATATATGGTACCCCTTCGATCAAATCATAAGGGGTACCATATATGGTACCCTTTCGATCGAGGCCTCAGGTGGTACCATATATGGTACCCTTTCGATCAAGGCCTCAGGTGGTACCATATGGTACCCTTTCGATCAAGGCCTCAGGCATACATTTAACAGGGGGGTCTGGGGGGTCTGCCCCCCCCACCCGACTTAGGCCAGACCCCCCGGATAGGGACCCCCCTGAGACCGAGACGATTTTTCCGACCCCCCCTCCGATTTTTCTGGCAAGCAATTTTTGAGCAAATTTTTGCGATTTTTTGCAATTTCATACACAAAAATCAGGCCCTCCCATGACAGGAAATAAATTTATGAGTTTTCGTGCTGGGACCCTAACCGGGAAGACTTGTTATCGGTAAGAAGTGCGCCAAATTCAAATCACTCAAGTACTGGCACCTTCTACTGAACCTAAATCGTCTTCAGCCTCCAGGCCACCTCTGCCATTTGCTCCCTTCCAGATCGTACCAGAACCACTTCGATCATCCAGCCCGCCACTCACGATTCGCATCTCATCCATCTTCGCCGAAGTACTATCCCGAGAATCGGCCGATTCGGAGTGGAAGAAGGTGAAGCTGCCGATTTTCCTTCATCTTACCATTGTTTTAAGTCTTGTAGCTTCTGTACTCTCATATCCGGACTTTTCTTTAAGATACTTTTAATTTAACTATAAAAACGCCTATGTTAGGAGGCAGTGTTACAAAGTTAGAAAATTTGCATCAGATATGCTTACTGCAGCATCCTATCCAGTTGGGACCATCATATTCAGACTTAACTAAACGAGAGCTTTTGATTGAGTACCTACATGCCTATGTTACGACGCAGCGTTAAAATATGCAAAAATATGCAAAAATAGCAAAAATATGCAAATTGAAAATATGCAAATTTTTTAACTAAAATTTAACAAAATATGCAAGTGGTTCTGGTACGATCTGGAAGGGAGCAAATGGCAGAGGTGGCCTGGGGCTGAAGACGATTTAGGTTCAGTAGAAGGTGCCAGTACTTGAGTGATTTGAATTTGGCGCACTTCTTACCGATAACAAGTCTTCCCGGTTAGGGTCCCAGCACGAAAACTCATAAATTTATTTCCTGTCATGGGAGGGCCTGATTACCAAAATCGCCGGTAAAACAGCACTTTTTAGCTGTATTTCAGCCCAAATTACCGATTTTTGGCCCAAAAATTGCGATTTTTTTCCATTTTTGAGCGTTTTTTAGTGCCGGACACCCTCCCAAAATTTTGGCTCAGACCCCCCGCCCCGGCCGGCGCCAGACCCCGCAACTCCCCCTCCCCCGTTCGGCTGATGACTTGTTACATGTATGGCCTGAGGTGGTACCATATGGTACCACCTGACTGAGGCCTCGATCGAAAGGGTACCATATATGGTACCGTTTCCATACATGGTACCGTTTCCATATATGGTACCGGTACCATATATGGTACCACCTGAGGCCTCGATCGAAGGGGTACCAGATATGGTACCTGTTGCCATATATGGTACCGGTTCCATATATGGTACCGTTTCCATATATGGTACCGGTACCATATATGGTACCACCTGAGGCCTCGATCGAAGGGGTACCATATATGGTACCAGTACCATATAAGGAAGTGGTACCATATATGGTACCACTTGAAGGTGTACCGGTACCATATATGGTACCGTTTCCATATATGTGTACTGATACCATATATGTTGTTATTTCCCTGACTGTATAAGAGGATATAGGGAAAGGGATGGGATCTTCTTTATTATACAAGTGCTGGCAAGAAAGAACCGATCTCTTCCCCCGCCCCAACCTGGTACAGCAACAGGTCAGGGCATGCATGTTCTTTGTCTTACCCTAACTTATTCTCGTATCCTAACCTCAAATTAACATAAGAGGCGTTGCAAAATAAAATCGGGCAGAGGGCGGCGGATGGAATTTTTTGACCCCCCATTTTTATTCGCTGATCTGAACCACTAAAGTGTGGATATTACAAAACCCAGCCGGTTCGGCTGGGGGCCCACCCATTCCGGAGAAATCGGCGCCCAAAGTTGAAAAACCATGCTTTTTCGAGCCCGCCGATTTTTAACCGACTTCCATCTTTGACCGGGTGCCGTAAGCGCATTTTTAAAGTAATCCTCACCAAATCTGGAACATTTAGAGAACCAATGACGCTCTTTCATTTGCACCTATCGACGTCGGAGTCGGATTGTAATTGCCGATTTGACAAGCAGTTTTTTGCAGAGATTAGGCCGAAAACCACGTCTTCAGAAATACATACAGTGGCGGCCAAAAGTTTGGACGCACCCCCAAAATTTTCAGTTTTCTGTTAATAACCCCTGTTCTGTTTGCAGTTTGCCGATGAAGTTGCGTGCTAAGTTTGTGCATAGCAGCCCTGCATAACCTGAAACCATATGGTGTTCGGTACCCCTCATGTTGCTGTAGTATGAATCCATTTTCCAAAGACCCCAGAAAAATGGGTGGACAAAAGTTTGGACGCACCAACTGATTTTGTAAAAAAACGGAGCAACCTGCAACAATAGAGAACAAGCAAGAATGAAATATGTATTTAGGCGACTAGCACTTTGTTGGGAAGCCATAAGACTTAACCACAGCTGCACAGCGATAGGGCATAGAGTTGACTACTTTCTGGCACAAAGACTGGGGAATACAAAGCCAAAATTCTGTGATGGAACTCTCCAGATCGGATAGATCTAGGGGTGCTTTACTGATAACGTCTCTCTGGACATATCTCCGCAAATTTTCGATTGGATTCAGGTCAGGTGACTGAGCAGGCCGGTCCAAAACTGCGACTTTGTAGTTAGCGAACCACTGTTTGACTGACCTCGCCCTGTGTTCGGGATCATTATCCTGTTGAAACAGCCAATTCAGCCCGAGGTTCTGTTCTACATATGACAGCATGATGTCTACCAACATGTTGGTGTAGACGGTTTTATCCATGCTCCTATGGATACAATAAATGGGCCCTGGGCCTTTCAATGGGAAATAAGTCCACATCATAATGCTACCGCCTTCCCACTTTACAATGCTCTGCACAGTCTGGTCGGAATTCTTTGCCCACAAACGGCTTGACATATAGCCGGCCATCGCTTCCGCACCAATTCCACTTCTTTTCGTCACTCCAGAAAACCTTGGAACCAATCTACAATGGTCCAATGTAGGTGGGCCTTTGCCCACTGGAACCGTTTTTGCGGCCACAAAAGTGTGACCGGAGGGACTGCCGGAGAGGGACTACGGTAGGTCGGAGAGAGAGTAAGGCAAAGTTTTATTGAGTATAGAAAGAGAACTGACTGTGGTACAAAAGAATAGGTGGTTAAGTAGTCCTAAGTGGGTTAGGAATGCGGTAGTTAGTGCCCCGAAAACCTTAAGTCGTTCTAGTTTCGAAAGGTCGTTCCGTAGGCGATAATTAATGGCTCGTCCGACTCGCTCGTCTGTAGTAAAAACGCCGTTGGGTGGTACGGTAGAAAATACTTGAGTCACATTACCCTCCGCTAAGCAGAGGTCGTGTCCTCACCGACCTGTATTAGGCAAAGCAGTTGGTCAAGCAAAGCTACAGTAGTAGGGCTCATTCAGATATCTACAATATTGATAGTTTTGAAAGCGTTAGTAAGTAAAGCAGTATACAATTGTTTGCAATGTAGCAAGCAGTTTGTCAAATTCTTTCAAGTTTGTAGAAGACAAGTTTTCATAGGTAGTTCCTATTTGTGGCTTGTAGCTGGTTGATAATTCATTTTGTCAAGTATTTGGTCATCCATGTCCATATACAATATGCAGTTGGTTGTCCCTGGTGTCGTTTCTGCGGCACTCCTTTGATTTACGCGGACTATACGCTAACGGGTGATTGATGAGGTCCTCTTAATAGATTATTGCCGTCTCCTGAACATCTTCATCGGTACGTTCCTTTGATTTATGGATTATTTGGCTGATAAAAGATGATTTATGTTCCAGTGATACAATCGGTAGTTGAGAGGAAAGTAGTCTTTCTCCTGGGTTGTGTTTTGGTGTGCCAGTCCATAAATTGGTCCTTTCAATAGTTCTGTAGTTTCTCATATAGTACAGTAGTAGTGCAGTAGAGTAACGGGTTTTGGTATTAGTTGTCGTTCATGGTTCGATATCTAGTAACTTTAGTAGGGTATAGCTTGTAGTGGCTGGTAGAGTTGATATTGATAGGATGTTGTTCAGTCACTTCTCCTGTTAGTTTTTCTATGGTGCCAGGTATTATGACGGTTTCTGTTATCCGGACAATTTGCTTATCCATCGTATTTGGTAAATCTGTCCTAATTGGTATTGATGAGTTTAAGGTCGTTCCCTCTCTTCATTTGTTTTCATGACACCGATGACCCTTGTCCACCAGTCCTCTTTGGTTCCAAGCTTAATTGCTACATAAATTGCGTTGGTTGGTGTTGAGGTGGCAAAAGTGGAGTGTCAGTGAAGGCGTCTTCTCCATTCACAGTTATCATGTTAACATGTGCGGTTGGTGGGAATGATTGTCTGGCCAAATGAGTCTGCTCTGGTAGTTCTTCCTTAAAATATCCAGATGCTGACCTTGGGTGGAAGCTTATGTTTCCAGGAAGGGTGGTGTTAGTGCTGCAACAATGGTGGAAAACCTGGTTGATCCAGCGAGGGCACAAGCACATTTCATAGTAGTTGTGCAAAAATAACGATGTCAGTGGTATTCCAATTAGTCCAATGGAGATAATAAGTATAAGCGAGTAGCCATAGGTGTTGACTGGTAGGAGATAGGTAAGGGCTGCTATTAAAGTAAGTGAAATGAGAATGGATAGTATGGGAATTATTGTTCCACAGCATAGTTTACAACCTGCTTCATGGCATTCTGTAGCAGCTTCATATTCAGATAGTCCAGTAGTCTTGGTTTGTTCGATCATGGCTTCTTCTTCAGCAGCTAGGAGGGCAGTAGGCAAAACTGTTCTAGCATGAATAATGGCTTGATTGAGTGGAGGGTTTTTCCTGGATATAGAGGATGAAGGGATTGCGTCATCACCACTTGCAGGTTGATTTGTTTCACCTATAGCCTTGAATGGTTCCGCTCTTTTTTTTGCCTCGTTTGAGCCATCATTTGGATCTACTCTAATGGCATTTACAGTGTTTCGATGTGTCGTTAGTCCAGAAAATGAAGGTATGAAAAAGGGTAGATGGGGTGTCTGGCCATGGTTTGGGTTGTATGCGAACCCAAAGGTGGAAGAACGGAAATCGATTCTGCAAGTTTCGTCACTAGGTCAGTGCCTATAATAAGCTCTAGTCCAAGATCCTTCGTAAGCAGGACTTTGTGATGAATTCGTGTTTCAGCCAGGCGAATGACGATTACAGCTTCTCCACAGAGGTTTAGTTGGTGTCCTGTGGCTGACGTACAGTAGGTGTTTGGTTCAGTGTAGAATACTGGGATGAATACGGGTGGTGTATTGGCATTAGGGCTTTTGATGAGGTTGGTTCCATAAGTGGGTGTGACAGGCCAAATCATTTGGTGGCTTCGGCTGGTTGTTACCCGTCTTGCTATTGTCTCAGCTCCATCTGACAAAAGTTCAGGGACACTTGAGCTCCGATTCTGGGTAGTCAGATGATCTGGGTCTGTTGTGGTTCGTAGGGTGACTTGTGGCTGATGGATTGAGTCAACAGAGTGTGCTCCTTGTTGGTGGATGAGAGCTAGTTCATGTGCTTCTGCCTCTGCAGCGTACCTGTGGACCAATCGAGTCAGTCTTGCTGTCCTCCTGTTTCTCTCAATCTCCCTATTGGTGCGGTCTCGTATCCATGTAGTGAGGCGGTTGAAAGTGGTTGTTAAGTTGACTGCCATCGTATCTGCAGCTCTTCGTGGTACACAGTGTACAAAGATGCAGCCGATGGTGACATAGCAGCAGCATAGGAATATCCAGATCATCCAAAAGTTGCCGATTGGTAGTCCAAGAAATCCAAAGATCCCTTCATTCATGATATGACTAATCGCTCGTTCAGCTGATTGTGTAGGGTTGTTGTTGTCATGGGCTGTTTGGAAGCCCATTTCCTTCAGAATATTTGATTGGGCATGTACTGTAGTGAACAGATCGTTGAGACTAACATGGTCCAGTGTCTCATTGAAGGCATGCATAGAGATGTGATGAAAGATGATTGGGTGGTTTAGCCAGCGTTTATGTTGCTGGTAATCATAGATGTGTAATTCAGGTAGTTTCGCAGTCGGTTGTAGTTCTCCTGTTGTAGGCTGATACAGGTAGTGTTTTCCAGCGATTTCCAATGGTGTGTCAGCTAGTAAGCGACAGGACAAGGGTAATCCACTGCTCTGGTAGATCACGTTTGTGGTAGGGTCGAGGTAACCATGATAGGTCCGTTCATTCACATAGAATTCTAGTGGTATTAGTGTTGTACAGGTGCCGTTGGCTGGTAAAAACTTGAACTGCTTTGGTTTCAGCTGACTGCAGGGCCAAATTTCAATCGCGCCTCCGCCAGCTCTGGCGAAGATATCGTTTCGTTTTAGTAGGGCACGTGCACCAAGCACAGGTTGTGCCATAATCTGTGCACGCGCCAAGTCAAGGAGGGTGGCATTTAAAGCTGAGTTGAAGGCAAACCGAATGTTTTCATGGGTTGCTAGTGAGAGTGCTGTGAGCTCAGCAGCTAGTTGATCTGTGGTCACAACTCCATCTGGTTCATTTGCTTTCCCATATCTGCGCCGATGTAGTTTATTTGAGATGATCCTATTTTTGTACTTGTAATGTATTCGTGGACGTTGGGTAGGCGCATTCAGTGGCAACTGGTCTGGGCTTCTGATTGGCGGGTTGGTGGCTATTCTTCTAGGGTAGGTCCATCTATGGTAGGGCGGGATAGTTGGAGGTCTCACTGTGGTGGTGGTGACAGTGGTTTTTAGGCGCAGGTGCATAGCTGGAGTAAAACGCCTTCGGTTGGTCATGAAGCGTCTCCTGGGCTGTTGGTGACGTATTGGTTTGGCAGTGGTGTAGCTGTAGCGATACTGGCTAACTGATCGCGTTGTCATTCGGGATTTCCACTGCTTCAAGCTAGTGAGTGGCTGGACTGCTAAAGAGGGCTCATCTTCAAACTGCAAGATTTGTCGCCTTGTAGTTGTGGTGGGAGTCGTTGTTGTGGCTATAGTTGAAGTAGTGGGAGTGTGGGTGAGGAATTCAGGGTGTCCTGGTGCAATCGGCCTGGCCCCTCGAGGCAAAACCTCAAATTTGGGTGGAATGGCCCAGAATGGCTTGGTTGTTGTGCCAATACGTAGAGTTTCAGTGGTGCGGTACAGTCCATGCCGTGTCCTCCGTTGAGCATAGATGTCATGTAGGGGATAGTTGTAGCGCTTGGCTAAGGCTTCTCTGGTTCTGGCTGGAAGATTCGAATTGAGGTAACGCCTTGCTGTTGCTTGTCTGGTGCGTCGCATCTTTGGCTTGATAATAGCGATGGGTCGCCTGGAACTTTCCAAGAAGCGGAAAGCAATACCCTGTTCTGACATTTGAGCATTGAAGCCTGGTTGATTTTCGCCTTTCTCATTGCATACTTGTACTGGTGTGGTTTGCGTCCATGTTACTGCTAGGTTTCCATCCTCAGACAAGAAGTTGCTTCCAAACTGACGGCCTTCTTGTTTAATCCATGGTAGGTACTGACACCTGGCTTGTTTATTCACATCCCAGAGTAGGAAGCTGGTGTCTCTAAGTTGACATGCTCCTGAGAGAGAGGTACCCATCTTTACAGTGTCTCACGGATCCAGCAGTAGACTGGAATTCTGAGGTCCCATAGCGTTTGAATACTGTACCTCTGGTCAGTACACAGTTATCCACCTGGTAGCTAATCCATTTGCAGCACTGGGTTAGCCCAGATGGGTATTCCCATTTAAGCTTATTACTTGTTTTCCATATGTCCGCATGTTGTGCTAAATCGCCACAGCTGGATGTGTGCCACATCTTCATTCTGAAGCAGTCTTCATTGTTAACTTGGATCGTGGTGGTAGTTTCCGTCTTGAGGTGTTTTACTCCTAGGAAGTAGGAGAAGACACGGACTGTAGTTCGAATCTTCTGACAATGCCAGCTGGGGGTGCGGTATTGCAAGTGGTTTTGTTTGTACAGCTGAACCGCTACCTCATGGATGTTGTCTGGTTCATCTGGAAGTGTTGCTTCACAGTTTAGGCGCTCAGGTAGCCTGAAAGCACTTTTTCCTGCATGACTGTTTGTGCAGATCATGGGTAGTGAGCCATCACTGGTGAGCCTTGAGCTTTGTGGTCGTCCAGATACTTGCGGAAGGTGTGTGCAAAGCATGATAAAGAAGGATAGGCTACAGATGTACTTGGTCAGTGTTGGCTGTCTGGTGGCTGGTGTAGGCAGCGTTAAAAGATCTTCACGTTGTGGGTCACTTGGCTGGTTGGAAGCGCCTAGCCCAGTGCTACCTAGTCCAGCAGTACCTCGACTGGTCTCTCCTGTGTCTTGAGGGTCAATCTTCAAGATTTGTACATTCACAGCTCGCTCACAGATAAATTGTGCAATCCGATCTCCTCTTTTGAAGGCGATTGGTTGAGTGCTGTGGTTGTGTAGAATGACATGGGCTGGCCCTCGGTAGTTGCTGTCAAGAACACCTCCAAGTACATCAATTCCATGGCATAAAGCTAATCCACTGTTGACGTTCCAGTGGGTCTAGGTCAGTAGCCAAATCAAAATCCATTGCCCACTGAGTCTGAACCAATGGTTTCTTTCTACTCTCCTTGTCCCAGGTGAGCTTTGATGGGATTATGTGGAAGACCTGCTGTGTACAGTAATCACATGCTCCATCGCTTAACGGGGTGAAGGCTCCTTGTAAGGTGAATCCTTTGTAGTTAGGGCAATCTGCCAGGTGGTTGTGTTCCAGTACTGTGCAGTCTGGTTCGTTGCAAATGGGTAATGAAATCCAGGTGTTGACCCAGTCGCAGGCAGTAAAGTCAGGAGAGAACCATTCCCGAGCTATTTCACAAATGACCTGGTCACCTGGTTTATAGGTATTGAGGAATAGCTGCCGGTTGTGGTGAGGTACATAGAATGTTCCATTGTCTGGCAAAATAAATCCTATATCTTGGTTGATAGCTTGTAGTGACTCCTTTCCCAGAGAAGGGTCCATGCAAAAGTCGCGGTCTTCCTGATGCATTATCTTTGCCATAATGGTTATTCGTTCAATCGATTTCAGTGCTTGTCGTATAGCAGTCAGGACTGCAATTGGCTGGTCCTTTAGCCGCTTGTAGATAACTTCCGATCCCAACATTTCGTCATACTTAGAAGTAATTTCTGGGTTGGTATATGCTGATACAGCTTTTGCCATTGAGTGGTGATATTTCAGGTGGCTTGGGGATATGTTTGGTTTGGGATTTAGTGGGTCACTAAGTAGCTTGATTAGACGATAGTAAAGTATGGAAGTAGTGGGCATGGTCTGGTCGGTAGTGGTAGTATGTTGACCATCCACAGTATGGGCACTTGTATTGTTCCCAAGAAAGCCATCGTTGAAAAGGGATCTTAGCCCGTAATCCGGGTTGTCTTCGATCGACCTGGCTAATTCGATTCGTTCCAGGGCCAAATCCTGCGTTCCTCTTTCTATAGCTCGGAGAGCATTCCAAATAGCATTGCGAACGGGTTGCAGTACATAGTTGTCGCCAACTTGTCTGGATAATGTGCTATGTTTTTCCATAGATGGTCTTGGTTCAATGTACAGTATTACAGCATCCATTCCACGAGGTGGTCCACTTTTGTGAGAGCCTGAGATAAGAACAGTTTTTGTAGTGGGAGTCCCGACCATCGGGTCGTCAGTACTATTTCCTTGCTCTGGCCTTGTTGAAATTGCTTCAGCAAAAGTCATATAATCTTGAATGCCTGTTTCTTTCTGCCCACGGCACTCTTCCAGTACCTGGTTGGTTGGTGCACCGTTCCTTGAACAAACTTCTGCCAATTCATTTTCAATAATGTCATTCTGAGCCATTTCATCCTTGCCATCTTCTAATTTGACATAATCCTTTTCAAATTCCTGCGCAGTAACTCTATATGCCCCATTTTCTAACTCAACTTCTTCAGAATCAACTCCATTTCCTCTTCCAATTTCATCCTTGTTATTTACAAATGCAGTACCATCAATTGCAAACTTCGTTGCTATAAATTCTTCTCCATCAGCTTCATCAATTACATCAGGCTGTTGTAGGCCAGGTTGCGGTAAGCAGGTGATGTTGGTTTGGAGTGCGCATAGTGTCCGGTCGGCTTTGTCACTCTCGAGGGGTGATGCATAGCTGTCCAAACACTCTCCTATTGTCCTGCTGGATTTTGCGACCGCGTGGTGGACGTCCATCACCTGGTTGGGTGTAGGTAATTCAGCTTCATCTGCCATCAAGGCTTCTTTTGAACAATCAATTTGGCTCACAGGCAAGGGCAAGTAATTCACATTCAATAAATCTTTTGGGGCAGTCAGGGCTTGATTTAAGTAGTCATTTGGGCATACAGGCAAAGTTAAGGGCTTAACATTTGGTACAAGTGGCACAGAGTCAAGGTTGCTCTCAGATAGTGGGGACGCAGGCAGGATGGGCTCCGGCAGTCCCTCAGGGTCATCGCCGTTGTCAACCAGTTCACAGGTTTGGTTAATTGAGTCTGTAGCTGGAGTCAGTTCCATTTGTGCAGTATCGTCCGATTGATTGATTGGTTCAGATATTGGAGTAGACTCCCTCGCACGAATCATATAAACTGAATGGTCAGTAATTTCGGAGTCATGTAATCTATGTAGTTCCCGGCTAATTTCATCCAGATAGGTGGTAGCAATGGAGTCAGTTTGGTCCATTGGTTCGTTATTGGTGTCGTCCTGGATTGTTTCAGTTGGTTCCGGGCTCTCTGGATCGTTGAGTTTATTCATTAGGTGGTCATATAGAAGTTCTGGTTCCTGGGCACGTGCAGAATAGTTCCGGCCATAGGTAGTTTGGTTGTTGTTGGTAGCTGGGGTTGAGTAGCTGGCTGGTCGGCGGTTGTAGCCGCTTCTAGTTGGTTGGGAATTAGCGTTGCGTTGAGACATAGATATTTGAGGAGGGCGTCGGTCATCAACAGCTTGAGAGGCTGGATGTGGCGGCCGTGTTTGACCTTGGCTGTTTATGTTGACTGGGTTGTTGTTGTTCTTGCCGTTGAATCTGGGTCATTAAAACGCGACCGATTAAAGGTTTGTCTTTGGCCACCGTAACCTCGCGCATTGGGCCAATAAGGCTGCTGACGTTGCGCCGCCCACAGATTGCAGGTCCAGCGTGTATGGCCGATTTTGTCGCAGTAATCGCATCTCGGTACTTGGTGGTTGAAGGGGCGTGGCCTTGGTTGTCCTTGACTTGCGAATCTATTAGGTGGATGAACTGGTGCAAAACGGCCGTTGAAAGTCTGTCCTTCAGGTCGCCGCATAGGAGGCCGTGCCGCGTTTCTCTGGTCCAGTGCCTTGTCGACAATTGAGAGTAGCTTAGATACGGTACCTTCGCCTGGTGGGTTTGTGTTCGAGTTGGTGTTGCTGGGCTTTTGGTTTGAGTTGGGTTGGGCTGTCACAAAGCCGGCAAAGGCCCCAGAATCGGAGGGTGCTTGTCCAGCAATTAGGTACTGGGTTGATTCGATATATCTGGCTCGTTCATAGGCGCTTTGTAGAGTTTTTACTTCTGACTTGATTACCTCCGTACGCATTGGTTCCTTCAGGCCCTTTATAAACTTCAGACGCAAGTCCTCATCCCTCATTTTCTGGGTTTTTCCCGGCCATGCAGCTCGTGCCAATCTTTTTAAGGCAGCGTAGTAATCTGCCACCGTATCATTGGGTTGTTGAGTACGGTAGTCTAGTTCGTTTTGACAGAACGCCGAAAAGTTTTCTGGCTGTAAAGCCTTTCGTAGTTCGTTGCATACACTGTCGTAGTCAGGTTTCAGCTCTGCCGGTATGTCACGATATGCCTCCTCGGCATTGCTGTTCGGAGTTAGAAGACTAGGCAGCATCTGCGCTCGCCACTCTGGTGCGATGCCGAGCGAAACGCACGCTCGGTCGTAGTGGCTTTTCCATTCATCAAACGTCATTTCACTGGTGCCTCTCCCAGAGAAGCTTTGGATATTTGCATGGTTCTGGAGCAGGAAAGCAGCCTTTTTACCTTCGTCCAATTCGGTAATACGGTCCATTCGTGCCGCCACTGAGAGGTTGGCGTCCTGGGTGAGTCGTATGGCTTGTGTAAGGGACGTTAGAAGTCCCGGTAATATTTCCAGGGCCCTTCTGGTGTCCTGGCGTAGTTCGCGCTGTTGTGAGGGAGGTGGGTCGTTATTTTCGTGAGTGTTTGGTTGAGTGGTTGACCCATTGGTAGCCATTGATAGTTTTTGATTTGTAGATAATGGATGGAGAGCTGGAAATCGAAGTCGGAAAGTTTGAATGGTGGTGGTATGGTATTTATTTGGACTTCCAATCCAAACGCGGTTGAGTGGACGACTCCCGCCGCTGGATGCCAAATGTGACCGGAGGGACTGCCGGAGAGGGACTACGGTAGGTCGGAGAGAGAGTAAGGCAAAGTTTTATTGAGTATAGAAAGAGAACTGACTGTGGTACAAAAGAATAGGTGGTTAAGTAGTCCTAAGTGGGTTAGGAATGCGGTAGTTAGTGCCCCGAAAACCTTAAGTCGTTCTAGTTTCGAAAGGTCGTTCCGTAGGCGATAATTAATGGCTCGTCCGACTCGCTCGTCTGTAGTAAAAACGCCGTTGGGTGGTACGGTAGAAAATACTTGAGTCACAAAAGTTGATAGGTGTTTTTTTCCTTGTGATGCAACAACTCAACCCTTTTTGCAATAGAATTCGGTGCGGGGTTCATACAGAGATGCTTCGACCACACGCAGCCTCGATTTGCTCTGTTACCTTATGAGCAGTCTTATACCGATCAACTAGGCATGTCGTCACAAGGACCCATTCCTGCCATGTTGTATGCGATTTCGGTCGACTGGTCCGTTTCCGATTGAAGTTTGAACCGGTTTCAGAGAAGAGAACTAAGGCAGAACGAACACCTATTTCCGGAACACCCGACTTGTCAGGCTATCTGAGATTAGAGAGACCACTCTGTCTGAGCTCAAGCATGAGAACCCTCTTTGGTTGAATAAGTTGGTTGGACTGAGCCATCCTCCAAACTGCCGCTAAAATGCAATAAAAAGAAGACTAAATAGCAGCTACACATATTAACGGCCGCTAGGTTCCCTACAAAACATCCGGAAAGCAAAAAAATCAAGATAATCATAGGTGCGTCCAAACTTTTGTCCACCCATTTTTCTGGGGTCTTTGGAAAATGGATTCATACTACAACAACGTGAGGGGTACCGAACACCATATGGTTTCAGGTTATGCAGGGCTACTATGCACAAACTTAGCACGCAACTTCATCCGCAAACTGCAAACAGAACAGGTGTTATTAACAGAAAACTGAAAATTTTGGGGGTGCGTCCAAACTTTTGGCCGCCACTGTATGTTTCACATGCGTGGCATCGAACTATCCGGCTACAAATTTAACACAACATAGCCCATGAAATGTGCTTTCGAAAACTGGTTTCAAATTTTTTGGATCTCTTCTAGTTTTCAAGTTATGGCCCTTCAAATTTTAGTGTCACGCACGGCCATTTCCCCCTTTTTAGCACGTTAGATAATGACATTTATGGAACTGGACTGTTTCGAAGGCATTACATTATCGATAAAGCGTTGTATTAATATAATATAATATTGTAAATTCAGTCCCGACACATGTGCAATTGTTATGGATGCTTTCTTTAATCATGCCTAGCTGCAGTTCTGGATGGTAGTGGTACTGTCTGTAAATCTCACCATATACAATGTACCGGTACATCTCACATTACGACTATGACATAAACAGTGCTTTAGATATACATGTAGAACCAATAAGATATAAGGTAATAGAACTGAACAATAGCTCAAGAATGTCGCAAGATTTTGGTTACTACATGCGCTAGTTTAAGCAACAGCTACAGTATTGCAGAGTTTCACTAATAGAGATATTAGTCATAGTTTCCAGTGTTGTGCCGAACGAAAAATTTTCGAATTTAGTTAGTAAAAGTTAGTTACAACTTTTCAGATTTGAATTTAGTAAGTAAAAGTTAGTAACTAAATTCGCTCTCTCAGTTTAGTAAGTTAGTCAAAAATTATCGAGTTACTTAGTTACGAGTTTAGTTAAAATAAACTAGCAGAAATATGGTCATTGATGAATTTAACCGATTTGTTTTAGCTCTGTAGACCTCATTAGATTCAAAATATTCACAAAACAACAGTATTTCTCATTATTTTCTATAAAAATTTCGAAATATGACCGTTAGTTTATCGAAAAGCTCAATACCAGGACAGGAACAATGAAAAATATAGAAATATGTAGACAAAACAAATAGTTTTTACCTTATCGTCATTAAGTCCATTAATTAAGTAAGTCTACCCCCACCCGATTTACGTAGGCCGGACCCTCCCTGGGTGGGACCCCCAGACGATTTCTCCGACCCTCCTCCGATTTTTTCTGGCAAGTAATTTTTTGAGCAAATATTTGCGATTTTTTACAATTTGAGACACAAAAATTGCCAAAATCACCTATAAAACAGCAGTTTTCAGCTGGATTTGAGCCCAAATTAACGATTTTTAGCGATCTTTGCGATTTTGGTCGTTTTTTAGCGCCCAACCCCTCCCTAGAATTTGGGCTCCGCCCCCCCCCCTCGGCCTGCGCCAGACCCAACCCCACTGCCCCTTCGGCGGACCTGTTATATGTATGCTTATCGTTTATCTAGTTTTGGGCGATTCATTATTTTCCTATTCATTGGATTGGGAAAGAGGCTGGAGATAGTCAGACTTTATACAGTCGTGCACGTATATGTAGTCATACATGCAGTAACACGGCGGTTTCGAGGGTTTCCCCACCCCAGCAGAGGCCAATCTGCAGATCGGAAGCTCAGGAGGACTTCTCCTCCGATTTTTCTGGAGCGCAATTTTTGGGCCAATTTTATAATTTTTTTTACATTTACAGGCATGGAAACTTGCAAAAATTGCTTGTAAAACAGCGACTTTTGTGGCGATTTTTAGTACTCA
Source organism: Sabatieria punctata (assembly GCA_030248155.1). Classification (NCBI taxonomy): domain Eukaryota; kingdom Metazoa; phylum Nematoda; class Chromadorea; order Araeolaimida; family Comesomatidae; genus Sabatieria; species Sabatieria punctata. The sequence goes on from JASANB010007122.1 coordinate 18,162, forward strand.
ATCCTCCCAGATTTGGGGCAATCGCCCTGACCGGACTCAAACCTCACAACCCCCTTTGGTGGATGACCTGGACATAACATACGTAGGTATGTATGCATGCAGTGTACATAAACAATTGCAAATGCCAAGAAGTTCCTTCACACAAGCATTGGAGTTTAAAACTAGTGAAACCTCGTGCCCTCTTTGTGAGAGATCCCAGAATCGAATAGAACCTGAATGGGACCCCAGAATTTTTGAGAAGTTAGACTCTAAACTAAATAGATACCTATGGCCAAGGCCTATCTTTAACATTATACATTGTAACTAAACTGAATGTTACTAAACTCATAACTAAGTAACTCGATTTTTTACTTAGTAATTTCCTGAAAATGAGTTTAGTTTGAGTTGAGTTTAGTTAAGCGAAATCTGAGTTTAGTTAGTAAAAGTTAGTAACTAACTAACTAACTAATGTTTTTACTTAGTAAATAACTAACTAAATTTAACCGGCACAACACTGATAGTTTCTAGAAATTACTCATTCTGAAAAGCCAGAATTGCGTAAAAAGTCATACCATTAGAGATTCTGAACATTGTGCATCACACAAAGGAGCACCAACCTATCATAGCAGCTAAGCTTATGCTGAATTTGTTTATCACATTTTTTGCTGAATGAGTAAATATAGTAGATGCAAATGGCAGTTCGACGAGCCAGCGCAAGAATCCAAAACAGTTTGCATGGCTACTGTTGCAAAGCACAAGGAGATAAGGAGATACATCTGAAATACCAATGATGGAAAACTAATTTGACAGATTTATGAGATGAGATTATTGAGCTGATCAGGCCAAATGAATAGCATTTGAAGCAGTAGCATGCTGTTTGCAATAGCTGCTATTATTATTCAAACAAATGTACTGTATGAAATGAACTGGTTCAGAATTACGTATACCATAGTCACTGAAATGAAATAACAACAGTTCATACATGGGCCGGAAAAATCCGGAGGGAGGTATGGAGACCTAGGGGCGGGGGGTCCCCCGAAAAATGGCCAAAAAACGCCTATTTTGCCTTAAATAAGGCCTCCCTCCTCCCGCCTCCGGGAGGGGGGTGGGGGAGGTATGATCAGCCGAGGGGGAGGGGTATACCCCCCTTAACCCCCCGGCCCATGTATGCAACAGTTTAACTTTTCTGACAAAATGCCAGATACCTGCATTTTGTGAATGCCTATAAACCTAAACCTGATACCTGATTGTGTTTTCGAAGTACCTGTACCTGTTCTATAATCAGGTACTTTCTCAACCAACACCTGACCACAGTAGCTAAATAATTCATGAGATTTAGGCCAGCGCGGCAAGTTTTGACTGAATAAACTAGAAGTACAGTATGTTATAAAACTGTGCCAAAAATCGCTAAATTAAAAGGCAAAACAACAGCAATCATATATGTACCGGAAAAATCCGTAGGGGGGCTTGGAGGTCATCTCAGGAATCGGTACCAAAAACTTCAAAAAATCACCTATTTTGCCTTTAAAAAGAAAAAAATCGGTGAGGGGGAATGACCGACTGAGGGGGGAATGTATACCCGCCGCCTGGCCCATTTATGACAGCAATAATATATGTATTTTAGGTTTCTAAGAAATCTTGAAAATCACCGCGCTACTAGGCTAGGCGTTGGTTAACACTGCATTACTGTACGTACATATAAAAGAAGGGGTACCATGCTTTTTTTGCTTAGGATGGTGTATCGGTGGTACAAGTGCCGAGAGTAACCAGTTCGTCAGCACTGTGTTTAGTGTGCTTCTTATACTGGGACCACACTGTCCTCCGAACCGTGCAAAACTGCATCATATGACTACAACAAAGTGCTGCGTTTAAAAGAGTAAATGACAGCATCAGGACCCTACATCCAGGCAACCTATCAGATTTATAACAATAATCAATACCTTCGGCCATTTAGACGGTGTTGATGCAGACATTCCACTTAAATCAAAACAGCAACTAAGATAACGGTGGTTTTCCTTCACTCTACCAATAGCGTTTGCAGTGTGCATGTTTAAGAATTCACAAGCAAGTACGACCTCACCATCACAACCATATTACTTTCAGGATGTGTCAGCAGTTAATTTACAAAGTCAGATTATATTATAACGCTTCAACAACGATTTTACAGCACTGCAGTGCTCAAATTGCCATTACCTAACGTGCTAAAAAGGGGGAAATGGCCGTGCGTGACACTAAAGTTTGAAGGGCCATAACTTGAAAACTAGAAGAGATCCAAAAAATTTGAAACCAGTTTTCGAAAGCACATTTCATGGGCTATTTTGTGTAAAATTTGTAGCCGGAAAGCTCGATGCCACGCATGTAAAACATATGTATTTCTGAAGACGTGTTTTTCGGCCTAATCTCTGCAAAAAACTGCTTGTCAAATCGGCAATTACAATCCGACTCCGATGTCGATAGGTGCAAATGAAAGAGCGTCATTGGTTCTCTAAATGTTCCAGATTTGGTGAGGATTACTTTAAAAATGCGCTTACGGCGCACGGTCAAAGATGGAAGTCGGTCAAAAATCGGCGGGCTCGAAAAAGCATGGTTTTTCAACTTTGGGCGCCGATTTCTCCGGAACGGGTGGGCCCCCAGCCGAACCGGCTGGGTTTTGTAATATCCACACTTTAGTGGTTCAGATCAGCGAATGGGGGGTCAAAAAATTCCATCCGCCGCCCTCATAAGGCAACCTGCCCGATTTTTTTTTGCAACGCCTCATAAGGTAGATAGAAAATTGGGTCCGGTGCATTAAGAAAATCGGGAAACTGCTGTCCGGGCCTATCAATCGATTCGGGAACGAGGTTGCGGCCATTTTAGGTCG